>JASANF010010758.1:0-11541 GCA_030248245.1 Trissonchulus sp. WLG1_4
ATACTGAAAAAATAAATTTTTCCTGAGCAGTGCTTTTGGAGCTTTTTAGAAATAACGAACACCCCTTTCTGCTCAAACGAAGCAAATAACGAATTCCAATGACTAGGCTAGTGACTATGACAGACCTAATCATGAGGTATATAGAAACGAAAGCGCAGCAATTCAGCTTTGTATTTCCAAGTTAAGCTTTGGTAGGAAACCAAACTAAATATTCATAAAATCTAATAATACATAAAGTTACTGATTGAGATTTTGAAAATCAACTGACAAATTAATACTGGCTGCAACAGTGATCTACATTTTAGCTACAAACTAAGCTTTCACTCTGCGGAATAGTTGGCGAGTTCGAATTTGTTGTTGATATGACTGTGTTTTTTTACCTAGGAGTGTTTTAGTACCTTCACAGCCTTATTTTCATTTATTATCAAGCATCAAATTAATTAAAAGAAAGCAATATTTTTGTCTCACTAACATGATAAAAACTCTATTCTATTATGTAAACTTGAAGTAGTGATGTCGATCGGATCGGATTGGTCTGAAATTTTGATGCCGATCCGATCCAGATGCTTGATTGGCGATCCGATCCGATCCGATCCAGCCCCGGATCGGTCAATTCGATCCGATCCGCCGATCCGATCCGATTAAACATTACGTAACCTTGATGAAAGCTAAAAAATCTTTTGTACAAATATTGTTAAGTATGATTTATTATAATGAGTATATTGCTTTAAAAATTTAATGAGTTTGTATATATCTGATAAGATGGCATTTTTGTAATAAGTGCAACTTAGACAATCCCTCGACCAAAAATTTTGATTAATTGGTATGGAAATGTCTTGACAATTTTGGGTCACTACCGCAGGTCGTGGATACCCACGGTTTGGGATGGGTTGGATCGGAAAATTTGAGCCGTGGTTCAACCCTTGGGTATACCCACCCACTTCAGGCTGCGCGGGTCGCTGCATTTTGTCAATCCGGCGAAACAATTCTGAAATTTTTTCACGTATTCAATCCAGTATGGGTATATAAATTTGGTTACCATTCGGTTAAAGTAGGTAGCAATGTAAACAATGTTCAGCTATGTATACACTGTGCAAATTGTATAAGGTTATCTGCTGAAAACAATCGATCATCAAGTACGGTATCTTAAAATGGAGGGTCAAAGTTGGTCGTGGTAAACTGTGACGGAGCGGGATGGACCGTCCATCCCGCTCCGTCAAAGTTTACAAAAGTTTAGTGTCAAACCGCGGGCTGGGTTGGGCTGCGGGTAGAAAGTGTTGATACGCGTCGATTCCCAACTCTTGTGTTATCGAAAAGAATGTTGAAAGATTGTTTTTGTAGGCGAAAATTAAGATATATATATTTCTAAACATTTCACATCACACATTTAGTACGCGTCTTCACGCAACTTCAACGATGAGAAACCTCGCCTCCACTTGCATATGGTCTATGCATACACTGTACGCTTTCGCTAATATAAAACCGATATTTTGATAATTTGAGTAGTAGTTATACTTGTGCGTTTGATTGCTCGCTCGAAAAGTTTTTGAAATTACGCAAAATTTTTGGCAAATTACGAAATTTTGTGGTCGAGACTCAAAATTTGTACTACCGATCCGGATCGCCGATCCTAAATTTTAAAGCCGATCCGATCCGAAAATACATAATGGAAGAGTACAAAATTCTTCCTACGAACTGGCAACGCTGCTGATGCGTTGACATAGCGGCCCAATGAATAGAACCAACGGGTCATGTTGGTCTCCATACTGAAACAAGGCGCATTTACCGCGCTATGTGGATATATACATATTATATAGCTAGTCAGTGGGAAACAATTGATACTCTTTCCGATATGCAGTGTTAATGCTGTTCATAATTTCAGAGCGGCCTGCTAAACGGGCGAAGGCCAGCAATGTGACAACTCGCAGAGCCACCAACAAGAAAAGTTAGTTTTATTAAATTCCTATAAAAACATGTTCGTATTTGTCAGCAGTCGCTAACAATTTTTGTGTAGAATGTTTTAGTTTTCATGTTTATTATACATAATTTTTCATAATTATACATAATAAATTATCATTATTAGTAGCGTATAAATGATTAATTACTAATGCTGACCGTCTATATTCCGAAAATAACTTTGTTGTAGTTTCCTTATTGTGATATCTTCCCCATCGAATGTTTTGATAAATTAATCGTTTCAAAGCAGAATCTGTATCTGCTTAAGTTCCACACTGCACTGTCATGCTTTGTAACAAAAAATTTCAGTTTCGAATCTCAAACAATTTAACCAAAGTCTGGTGCCATTTTTTAAAAACGTTGAAACCGCTTGAAAATCGTTGAGCATTTTAATGAAATTAAAAAATCGCGCAATGGCAAAATTTTTCTGCGCATCTATTGGTGCAAAAATCAAATTTCTAACATTTGCTGTTATTATGTTTTTTATTATAAAAATAAGGATAGTATAGTACATTTAATAACCGTTGCACAAAATGTTATTAAATAACAAAAAAGCAGCTGAAATAAGTTTGAAAAAGTTATTCATAAAAAAGGCAAAAATGAGCATTTTATACAACGGTTGTTTGAAAAAATATGTCAGAGTTTTAGTTGAGTTTCATCAATTTACTTTACGTTTTATAATACGTTTTAGGGGCAGCAAGATGCTAAAAAATCTAAAAACTTCATTAAGCACAAATTAATAATTAATAATCATAATTAAACTTCACAAATGGTGCTGCACGTGGGATTACGGTAGCTTTATTGTAGGCGGAGCTAAGGCCAAGGCTGCTGCACTCTTTGACTAAACGAATGTTTAATGTAAATATTTTAAGAGAAGGACCTGTTATATGTAACAAAAGCACCTCAGCTTTTGCTATGAAGTATAAAAGACAGGTTGGAGCTTGGAAGTGTTTAAAAGTTTAAGCGATAACGAAAGCCTTTTGTAGCGTTTTGGCAATTAATAATAATTCAGATTGAAGCCACATTAGTGACGCAGAAAATTATAACTTTAATCAAACTTTAACTTTTCATAATTTAATTATTTTTAACTGGACTACATAGAACGAATTAATTGTAGTCAAATGGTCAACATATATAGCATATTGGAACGAGTCAAGAAAGTCGGCTGGTCAATTTTAGTTAGTAATAGTTTAAGAAATTTTACGTCATTGATTTGAAAATATTGCAGATGCTTGCTTGAATCTGGTTCACACAGATTTACTTTTTACTTAAGGGCATCAATAAAAATTTCAGTTCATACATAACGTATTTTCATTTATTACATATCTTCTACTACTTATGCAATCTAGCCAATCAGAATGTTTTAACTGGAGCTCCGTCTATAGAGCTTCATTTTTTTAATTTATTGCTTAGATTTGTTTTCTAACGTATATACATGCGCAAGTGTCAACTATTTGAAAGTGACTTGTTTTAGGCAAAAAGTAAGTCTGTGTGAACACTTTTGCTTTAGTAAAAAGTAAAAAAGTAGAAATTGCAAAAATAATGTGTGCAAGCTGGGCTTAGTATAGCGAGCATAGTTCTACTGTAGTTGAGGAAGTAGTTATTAGTGTATCACTATAAAGTCAAGTGAGGCACAATGCACAATCCAGGTCTCCTGCCTTTTAACGCAGGTTTATGCACTCGTTGTTGTTCGCGGTTGTCATTTTACATGGTTAAGTTTTGTTGGATAGCTATACAGATACTCAGAAGCGAGCTTGTCTTTTGATTGGTTAGTTGCCTGTACACGTGCTCCAATTGGTTTAATTTTTTGCAGTTCCTGAGATTTTCAAGCAGCCTGAAGAAATTGAAATTTTGGACGAGTGTGCATTGGAACGCGAATGTAAGCAATTAGATACATATTTATTTTAAATATAAGTATATATCCATCGATTTGAAAAAAATAATGGCGCGCCAATATTTTTTATTACGGTATATTTCACGTCAAACTATTAGAATATTGTACAATATATGTATATTATAAATTAATATATGTAATGATATACATACATATGTATGTATATTATATAATGTATGTATGATTGTTATGTGCAATTTTTAAGCCCCTCAAGAAGATTACAGCCTTGAGCAGGCTTGCCGACTGTCTAACAGAAGTGGAGGTGCTGGTGCTGGAATAGTTGGGAAAGGTATAAACCAGTAACGGAATGAACTTGTTATTCTAACCGATCGATTTGGTCGTTTGACTCATTTTACTGTTCTATTTCACGTCACTGAGGTGTAGATCGTACAACTAAAAAATTAAAAAGATTAAAATTAAATTAAAAAGATTAAAAAGATTAAAACTAGATTAAACAAAATTTAAAGTTTCAGTTTCTGACTATAGGGTTTAGCTGCTTTAAATTAGATGTTTTGTAAGATGTATAGTTGTTATCGTTGCGGTTTGTTAGGGTTTCGTCTTTTTTTAAAATTATTAATATCAAGAGTACATAATAGTGTCTCACTCGTAGAAGAAGAGTGAGACACTCTCCTTTCTGCCTGTGTTATAGCGCAGGCAGATGCGCTCGTCATTTCCAGCCCACATGTTGCGGTTTTATGCAACATATGGGTAGCCAATCAGAAGCGACTTTCGCTTCTGATTGGCTGGACGCATGTGCACGTGCTCCAATCAGCACGCAGGCGGCCTCACGTTCTCAAATCAGCACACTGGCCGCCATTACAGCCATTTCATTGTTAAATTTTGCCATGATCGGTCGGGTTGGGGGGTTTTTTGGTTTTTTGTTCCGAATTATATTTTGCCGACATTTTTATCTCCGTTTTCAGGGATTATTCTAGTATGTGCTGAATATGTAGTTAACTGGTAAGTTAAATGGGTTTTTGACAATTTTCAGGCAATAGCACGTGAGGCCTCCTGCGTGCTGATTGGAGCACGTGCACAGGCGTCTAGCCAATCAGAAGCGGTGCTCGCTTCTGATTGGCTACCCACATGTTGCATAAAACGGCAACATGTGGGCCGGAAATGACGAGCGCATCTGCCTGCACTATAACACAGGCAGAAACGAGAGTGTCTCAGTCTTCTTCTATAAAGAGTGAGATACTATTATGTACTCTTGTTAATATATTTAATTTATATATTACAGAGGATTCAGAACTTTCAGAACCTGCATTGCTGTCACCAGAAATACTAGCGAAGCCTGTTGGCAGTCACAGTGACGGTATTGCGTTGAAATTATTGTTACTCTACCTCTTACTATATAGGTTTCACTGTATTACGAGAACTTAATTGGCACGTATTGTTTGGTAAAAAATTAACTGTGTTGTGAAATTGTTGTTATTATGTTATTGTTTTATGTTGGGCCAAAGTATTGTTGTTTTACCAGAAATTATGCTCTTGGTACCTGAAAAAAGAAAGGGAAGCTTTGTAAAATTTTGCTCATGCACGTTTAGTTTCACATTTATAGTATTATGTTTGAACTCATTATATTACAGTTGACAAACAGTTCTTGGAGCAACAGAGTGCCAAACATTCAACAAAAGCCTTGGAGAAGTCCGAACGCAGTGCGGAAGTTCCTAAAAGTACATATGCTGTTGCGTTCTATTAATTTATTTACTGTAGTTTTATATAGTATTTATCAAAATTGAGTTTTATATTTGTACTGTTTGTTCTCTTTAAAACCTTAAAACACAAGTTTTTGGCTAAAGTTGTTAGCAAGTATAAAGCATTAATCTATATACTAGTGCATTGGTTATATGCCATTTTAAACCTGAAACCCGGTCAGCTGAAATTTACCTTTTTGATTAAGTTGCCACAAAAATTTATTAGTTTGCAGTTATGTAAACTCATATTTTAATATTCAGCTTGATCAGGGAATTGTGGCACATTGTAAGCAAGCAATCACATAAATATTCTCAAAATTAAAAAGCTTCAGAACTTGAAGAACATATGTAGGTTGTTGAGTGGATAATTGGTTAGCCATGAGGTGACAGTTTCGATTTTCCGTGCATAAAATTTTTTGTATATAATATGCTATAATATAGGGCAAAATCTTTGAAAAGTGTGACTTGACAAAAACTTGACTTTCAGCTGGGTCCTCAATGTTATCATTTAAAAGATGTAAAGTTCACGGGTTTAAAAAACTGGAACAAATGCTTTTGTCAAAAAAACGGGAACAAAAATGATGTAGCGGCTTTTAAAAATTGTATAATATGATGTAGTTCAGAGGGCTGAATAAATCATTACATATTTATCATATTTATGTAGTGAATTGACAGTGTTATATTGTTAAAGTTGCAGATGTATGTACGTACATTGGGCGTCAGAAGGCAGCGAACGCTGAATATAAGGGGGGGGGGGGGGGTGATAAAAAATCGAAAACCAAAGTTCTCTAGTTTTGCTTTTTTTTAGTGTTACTCCCCCAAAGCACCTCTACCTCAGATAAGAACAATTAAGCTTGAAGCTGCACTTGTGGTTAAGTGCGTTTGTCAGTGTATTTACATATGTAGGGAAAAGTGCGTCAAAAAGCCGTTAAATAGACGTCCTTTGATGTAGTTCCTGCGAACGCTCACTTTTAAAAATCACAATATCAGCAACTAACTGACCAAGTATTTTGTGTCTATTGCTTCCTAAGCCTAAGCCCAAGACTAAGCCTGAGCCTAAGCCTAAGCCTGAGCCAAAACCTAAATCCCAGAAACCATCAGCCATCACTGAAGAGATGTGCTAAAGATATTGAGCGTTCACAGGAATTAGAAATAGTTGATAAATAGCCGTTAGTCGGACAGGTCTAGGATACTAGTACAGACCAAAAATAATCAAGCTGAAACTTGGCATATTACTAGACATTATGTGTGCGCAATATCCTGTGATCTTTGCGTTATTTGATATATATAATTTGTCTCATGAGTGCTTTTTTTTGTGAGTGACAAAAAACCCATAAAAGTTTATGCCCATCATACGATGATAACTTACTTTTGTATGTCTTTGTAGAACGTGTTAACTTATTTTGTGTTTTCTGTTTTGATTTGAATATAAGCAAGCAATATATATATATATATATATATATATATATATATATATATATATATATATATATATATATATATATATATATATATATATATATATATATATATATATATATATATATATATATATATATATATATATATATAATACCAAGACTACAAAATAGTGTCTCACCCGGTTGCAGAAGAGTGAGACACTTTTTAGCCCGAGTTCCAACGCAGCCTGATGCGCTTGACATTTTCGGTTTACGCATGCGCTCGAATTAGTATCCAGACGGTAATGGCTGTATTGACTACGAATGCTAATTTGAACGCGTGCACAGACGTCTGGCCAATTAGAGAGCAGCTCGTTTTGGCTAGAATACAGACAGGCTGACGAGTGTCTCACTATTCATCTATGAAGTGAGACGATACGAATGTACTCTGGATAATCGTTATGTAAATTTCAGCGCCAACAACTGGGGCAGATGTTGAATCACAAAGTCTCGATTCGTCTCCCGAAAATTTTGCAACACCCGGGTGCAGTCAGTCCAGTTTGAAAGGTTTTTTCAGTTTTAATACGTTTGACTGAATATAATTTTTCACCTGAAACAAAGAAAATGTACAACACATCAGGTTGAACACAGACTTTTATTTTAATCTGAACTTTTACTCATAGTAGTGTAGGCTAGCGTCACTAAAATATATGTTTCCTTGATTTGACATTAGAATGATTTACATTAGAACTACTGATTTTACATTGGAATATTTTCTCCTACTATGTAGTTTGTACATATGAATGTTTAATAGTGCATGTTAAACTGCGTAGTTTATTTATCCGGCTCTTAGAATGTTTGCTTGCATGTTACAATAAACTCGTGCATAGTTGACACTTTTCGATATTGTAATTTTTTTAAACAGCTAGTTATTTCATGCTGCAACTGCATTAAAGCTTACACCATTCGATAGAGAAATTTATTGGCTTTGAGGTGGTTGAGACGCATTTTCGACCGTTTCGTGTTACTTTTAGCTACTGCAGAATCTGAACTCGTTGAACTAGTTTATTGCAGCTCGGATATAGTTGTCACTAAACTCTGTCTAAGTTGACACCAGCCTGCTGTTGCTATTGTTGTTCAAATTGGCTTTAAAAATGTTAAATCTTACAATGCAAATAACTCAGAATATGAATTTAGCTAGTAAAATTTTGACTAAACACAAAAAATTGAACTTATAAGCCGTAATTACAGCTTTATTTGTGCACAAAACAGCATCACAAAAGTTTTATCAAAAGCTGTAAATTCTATAATGTTATAATATGCATCTAAATATCTGAACTCTTAACCCTTTGACGACCAGAGGTTCTCCCTCTAGGCAGCCAAACTTTGACACCTTCCAGTTTTTTGGCCATTGCTCGAACTACGTGCGTTTTGGAGAGCTCGCAAACCACCATTCGATAGAGAATTTAATGGTAAACAAAATTTATTCTAGGGATCTACATTCTACATATTCAATCAAGGGTCTAGGACGCATCGTTTTTGCGTTATAAGCGCTCAAACTTGAAAGCTTGTGCAAACTTTGCGCCATCGCTCAGGCATAATGTACCCTAGAGTATTAACACAGCAACCGTGCGCCTATCATAGTTGACTGCTAAAAAGACAAACTACAATATGAGCTGCATCTGATGCACAAAAAGTCGACTGCCAGAGTTGCGATCAAACATCATAATAAGGCTATAAGGAAAATGCAACTTTTGCGATGAAAAAAGTCACATTTTTAAACTGTTTAATCAAGCATACAAGCATAGGTATTGTTGTGCGGCAGCAGGACTAAAAATGGGCCACCAAATGCAAAGATCTGCAATTTCTGAAAAAACAATTCGAAGATCAGTTGACTAGAATAAGCTAGCCAAGCTTTACAGCCCCAGATTGGGCACCCACCCGGTGGGGTACCTGAGGTTCACAGTGCGCATCAAAGGGTTAATCAATTTTACTCCAATGGTAAATTGATAATTTGTCAACTGTCAACAGAGTGTCAACAATGACGAGTTTACCGTACATTATTCAGTTACTGTCAAACAACAATGTCTTTAGTGTCTGGTATAATATCTCATGAGTGGCTAATAACTTGATTGATTTTCTGCAACTACTGTTTATTGGCAAGCGTTAGTCTTCTTTGAAGTTAGACATTTCATACTTTCATTTAGTAAAACATTTTTTAATACATTTTTCGTTATTGATATTAAGTGTTGAAGAAGGGTACAATGTATGAAAATATGTATGTGCAAATTCATTTATGTAAACAATTTTTATTTATTTATAACACAAAAATATTTATTTTTAGAGAAAGCCAAGTCTGCCTCAGATAAAGAAGAAAGTCCCATTCAGTTGGCTGTTCCACAACGTGTGGCGGAGAGTAAGAATTTGTATTGATTTATTATATATATATATAAACTTAATGTATATATTTTGAAAACTCTTATATATATATACATATTTGTTATAAGTTGGAAACATGACAATTATACACGGTAGCATTCATCAAGCCAGTGAATGTTTTGCAATTGATTTTCGAGGAATGCAGTGCACAGCAATTGCATATTTTGCTGCTAGTGTATGTTTATTTGGTGACATTCGGTCCTTTTCTAGCAGAACTATAGATTCGATTATTACTGAAGGTCATAAATTTTTTATTGAATTGATGAAAGAAAAAAACTTGACTACCGGTCAAGCTTTATGTCATTTTGAAATGCCAAATGAAATTTTTGTTAAGTTATTTTCTGCCAAATTGTATTTGAATGCAGTATTTGATATATATTCAGGACTAGCTGAAAGTGTTGATGAAACTTTACCAATGTATGAAGCTGAATCTGTAGGTATTTATGACTTACGTACAGCTATTAGTTTGTTGTTTCAAACATCCAGGTGTTTTTTATTAACTTTGGGGGAATATACTATATCTGCGGGGTTTTCTTCCAAATACTTTCTGTTTGATTCCCATGCCTTTTGTGCTGGAGTTGCATCATTAACTATTTTTGATACAGAGCTTCAACTGACTGATTGCATTTTTAATCGTTACGTGCATAGTAATATGGAGTTTTCAATATCTACTGTTCAATTAGTAAACTTCACTGTTTTACAGGACAATAGTACCTTTGATGTAGCATCTGTTAATAGCCTGGATTCGAATGCAGAAACTGATATCCTTTCAAGTATTAGTCAGACTCAACCTAGCTCTAGCTGTACGGGGTTAGAGGATGAACGTGTGACTGCGATAGTTACGGAAATAGTAGAATCTACTCATGTTGATTATTTAGCTAAAACAGTTTCAAACAATGATCACGTCTGTAGTCAGGCATGCATTGATGATTGCATTAGAAACGTAATTTGCTTCTCTGAGCAGCGGGCATCTAGATTTTTGCGTACCTTTCAGTCAGACTTGGCAAACTTTTATGACTACTGTGAGCGGTTGCCAGAAAAGTGCTGTAAATTATGCATAAAGTTTTTGTTCCGAGAACAGCTTCATTATATTCGTTCGAATAATCCATCCATTAGCGATTTAGGTATACTGGCAACTGACGAGCTCTGTTACACTTGCAAAATTAAAATTCAAAATGGTGAGTTACCATCCAAAGCATCCGCCAATGGTCTACAAATTGACATTGCTCCTAGTGCTGATTTCATGCCTAAATTTGGTTGAAAAGCGATTTATTTCAACAGTGCAAACATATTTAACCTTGATAGTCTCCCTGGTGGTCAGTATGCAGAACGTGGTTTGGCAGTTCACTTTCCGCATTCTCCTTTGGATTCTATAAAATTAATAACACCTTTTGACAACACTGAATGTTTATGTACATGTGGGAATACGACTTCTTTAATTTCTGGTCGAAAAATTCAAACAGCCTTACATTGGTTAAAAGTGCATAATCCTTTGTACGAGTTTTTGGAAATAGCTGATGTTTATAATAGTTTTGATAATTTAAACGAAAATTTTGAAGACCTGCTGCCGAATGTGGATGAATGCGGAGTAACTTCAATGGAAACAAATAATGCAATTACATTTCCCCATAGTACATGCCGGCCACTAAGCTATAATGACTACCCTGACGCAGAGCCTGGAGCGTTTCCTTGGCTCTTTCCTAAAGGCAGATATCACTTTAAAGATTGCAGATCGATTAACATTACTCTTTTACAATATTACCAAAGTAGATTTTTTTCGAATTACTGTCCTAGTTTTCGTCTTGATGTAGCATATTTAATTGTTAGTTTAAACAATTTTGAACGTGTTAAGTTGTCAACTATAGTTTCTGTATATATGAATATGCTAAAGCCATTTCGAAGTGGTGAAGGTACTGTAGATTTACGGCCCGTAACTGCTACAGATGCGTTAAATTGTCGATGTCAAAAAGATGTTGTATCACCTAATTTGCTGAAAAGTTATATGTTCGCGAAAACGCTGCGTGGAACTGCTGCTTATTGGCGCAATGAACTTTGGAATTTACTGGCACGAATGCTGCACATTAGGCCCACCTGACATTTTTGAGTTAATGCCAAATTGTTGCAGACAATATGTATGATGAAGAAGGTTATAACA
>JASANF010010759.1:0-17098 GCA_030248245.1 Trissonchulus sp. WLG1_4
AGCCGAATAGGGAAACTCAGCTTGCTAAATGAAGCGGACAAGAGTTGCGTCAGAATAGCAGTCGCCCGACACGTTAGTGCTTTCTGCACCCTATTCGCGCGAATAATTAGGAAAAACATTTTCACTCTTACTAGCACTCAGGACTTAGGGTCAGGTGTATACATTATAAAGTATTAATACTCTACAGATACATACAGGTATATATTTCATTTAAATTTCTCTACGCGCAATCTATTTTTGTTTTGTATATAGACATCTTTCTCGAAAATTACAAATGAGTAATGGCGTATTCCAACTTAACATTGTATTATTATTATTATTATTATTACAAGTCTAGTGCGTCTAGTTTAGACTAGTTAGACCATGTCGTATTTATCTTAGTGAAGTCTATTTTATTTTTCATTCTTTGAAAAATGAGCAAAAAATTTTTAAATTTTTGCCTAAATTCAATTGCTCAGAGATTTGATCACTCATGGTGTGATCTGTACAATTAGCCCCTTTTAGGAAAAGTTTTCAGGGGCCATAGCTTTTGATACGGTAGTGGTACAATTATAATTTTAACGTCATTTAAGAGGAAATTGTTAGAGCTTTCAAATGATGGGTCACATGACCCTGTGACGTGACGTTTAGCGTACGTCAAAATTTAGAAAGTGAAATTTAGACTTATTTTCAGGAAGTTGCGCCATCATGTGATATGTCATTTGAAAGCGCTAGAAATTGTCTTTCCAATGACGTAATTTTTATCTTTCTACGATGCTACTAGTCTAAGCTGTGGCCATTTTTGTGGTTAACCTCCAGAAATAACTAACTACAAAAATGGCCTGTCGCGGAGGATTCTGCGGAGGAAAAATAACTCCATTTTACGCCCTTTTAAACGCAAAGTCACAGCTTAGCAGTGTAGTATGAAGCATTAACGCTTCTTTTAGAGATTTTGATGAAATAGATGCTAAGTACCGTGGTTTTAGTAACAACGTTTAAACGTTGCTCATAGCAACAGACAAATAACACCATTTTACGTTGCGTATAACTTTGGAACCAAGCGGCTGCACAAGATTCGAAAGTTAACCGTCTTAATACCACACATGGTTCTAACTGATATTTTAATGTGGAGTAGATATTTTCATTATCATAATTATTAGGATAGTTCATATTGTAACAAGTCTAGTGCGTCTAGTTTAGACTATCTCACAAAAATCCGTTTTATAAGTATATCTGCTTAATTTAGAATTTTCAGAAATCAGCTAAGTTTTTCAAAATCAAGTAGTATTCTCCGAGTGGCCGCTACGACTTTTAATTGAGACTACATCAGTCAAATTTTTGTGCGTTATTCGGAATCGGTATTTTACCTTCGAGATTCGGGAACGGGAGTGGGGATGCTGTTCGATCACTAATTCGTAGAATATATACATGTGTGTCCTCTTGATTGTCAGCATTTAACCCGCCAATTTTGCGGTTAAACATTGACCGCTGCGGTTAATGCCACACAGACACTTTAGAAATAGGTAGTATCACCGATTATAGAAGCATCCATGTGACTATAAATTTGGTCACTGCGAGCAAATTTTATAGAAAATAATACTATCCCCACAGTTTACAGTTTCCGCGATTTCAGTCTATGCTTATTTCTTGTAAACAGTTTGGAGTTCGAGGCTATTCCTCCCATTTCCCCCTAACTATGACCCTGGATACTTCATCCGAGATTCATTTTCTCAAGACTGGCTTATGTAAATTATACTCTCGCCGAAACTTAACCGTAACATAGACCGAACAGCTAATATTCACTAGACGTCTTTGATTATTAAATCGTGAGGTGGTAAATCGTAAATCACGGTAATCGACTTCAGTAAATGTAATAAATAGTTGTTTATTATCATCAGCAAGAGTACATAATGGTGTCTCACTTTATATAGAAGAAGAGTGAGACACTCTTCAGCCTGCCTGTGTTCTAGCGCAGGCAGATGCGCTCGTCGTTTTCACCCCTCATGTTTAGGTTTCGTTAAACATGTGCATGGCTGATCAGAAGCGAGCTCCTCTTCTAATTAGCCAGACGACTGTGCACGTGCTCCATTCAGCAGTCACGTAACCATAGAAACCACCACAGACATGTTTACCTTAGTGCTGATTGGAGTGCGTGAGGTCGCCTGCGTTGCGCGTTGATTGGAGCACGTGCACAGGCGTTTGGCCAATCAGAAGAGGAGCTCGCTTCTGATTGGCCATGCACATGTTTAACGAAACTTAAACATGTGTGCTGAAAATGACGAGCGCAACTGCGTGCGCCAAATAATAGGCAGCCTGAACAGTGCCTCACTCTTTTATACAGAGTGAGACACTCCTATGTACTCTTCTTTCTTACTAGCTATCTTGAATTAATTTTATATTTTGTGAAAATCGTAGTCCTCCTGGTAAATGAATTCTTGTATGTCTACAATGTTCGGATTTATCGAATACCAAATAGTTGTTCTTGCGTGAATGCATACAGCAAAATAGCAGCAAGAGTACATAATAGTGTCTCACTCTTTATAGAAGAAGAGTGAGACACTCTCCTTTCTGCCTGTGTTATAGCGCAGGCAGATGCGCTCGTCATTTCCAGCCCATATGTTGCCGTTTTATGCAACATGTGGGTAGCCAATCAGAAGCGACCTTTGCTTCTGATTGGCTGGACGCCTGTGCACGTCCTCCAATCAGCACGCAGGCGGCCTCACGTGCTATTGCCTGAAAATTGTCAAAAACACATTTAAGTTACCAGTTAACAACATATTCAGCACATACTACCAATAATCGCTGAAAACGGTGATAAAAATGTCGGCAAAATATAACTTTGGGCAAAAAAAACAAAAAACCCCCCAACCCGACCGATCATGGCAAAATGTAACAATGAAATGGCTGTAATGCGGCCAGTGTGCTGATTGGAGCACGTGAGGCCGCCTGCCTGCTGATGGGAGCACGTGCACAGGCGTCCAGCCAATCAGAAGCGAAGGTCGCTTCTGATTGGCTACCCACATGTTGCATAAAACGGCAACATGTGGGCTGGAAATGACGAGCGCATCTGCCTGCGCGATAACACAGGCAGAAAGGAGAGTGTCTCACTCTTCTTCTATAAAGAGTGAGACACTATTATGTACTCTTCATAGCAGTAAATATGAATCCAGCATCCAATTTGTTTTCCGTAACGGTCCTCGACCTGCTGTTGTTTAACATTAAGAGTTTTGAATCCATTGTGAGACGTCTGTGTCCTGTGATACTTGCTATGATTTGACTATATTGGTACAGCACAAAATTAGGCAATTATTGTGTTGTACTTGTAGAAAAATTCCGAGCAGAGATAAACGAAATGAGCGAATCTGGTCTCAGCAGTACCAGCCATATCACAAATACACATAAAAAATGACGCATCCGCTCAAGAAGAACACGATTACAAATTCGCTATGTGTACAGTGCCAGGCTGATCAGATCAAAACAATACGTTCCTGACATCATCTGACATGCATCGTAGTAGATGATCGAGCTAGCAAATGTCTTTATAAAAAATTTTAATTTTTTCAAACCGGTTTTGCGGTTAAACGGTTTCTTTTCACGACTAACTTTGAATAGAAAAACTCTAGGGCATACTTTCTGGTATCTGATAAAGAAAAAACGAAATTTCTGTTGTGAGCCGTTTGTGAGTTATTATCATTTCTCTTTTTTGCCGAAAAATTTATATAGTATAGTAAGGTAATCATATTGTAACAAGTCTAGTGCGTCTAGTTTAGACTAGTTCGACCATGTCGTAATTATCTTAGTTTAGTCTGTTTTATGTTACATTCTTTAAAAATTGAACAAATTTTTTTAAATTTTTGCCTTAATTCATTGCTCAGAGATTTTATCACTCATAGTGCGATCTGTACAATTAGCCCCTTTAAGGAAAAGTTTTCAGGGGCCACAGCTTTCGATACGATATTTTAACGTCATTTAAGAGGAAATTGTTCGAGCTTTCAAATAATGGGTCACATGACCCTGTGACGTGACGTTTAGCGTACGTCAAAATTTAGAAGGTGAAATTTGGACCTATTTTCAGAAAGCTGCGCCATCATGTGATATGTCATACAAATTTTCCCTGGGTCATTCTGATGCTAATGCTGTCTAGTTACTAGTAAAGAATACCCCCTGTTTCTTGACGTTTAGTAACCCTGTAACCGTTAACCATGTAACCGTTTAGTAACCGTGTAACCGCTTACACGGATACTTAGCGTGTAAACGGTAACACGGTTAAACGGATACGACTTAACGCTAACGTGTAACGTAGCCTTCGAACGTAACCGTGTTCACGGATAGTGATTTTGTAACCGTGCCCAGCCCTGAACCAAACTGTAGTTAACTACAGCACTGTATTTCGTGTTTCGAACTAATTCTGTAAAGCATAGTCGGTAGCTGAAGACAAATGCAGTCAAATTATTGGTCAATTGCTGACAACTCCAAGTTTAAATGTTTATTATTATTACATAATTTCTTGCTGGATCTTAATTTTTCTATTATTATTTAATACAAAGTGAAGTAGGCATTTCAAATAAATGCTATGTACCTTGTGACAATATATGTAATAAATATATAAATAAATTTCTATTTTTTTATATATATATATATATATATATATATATATACAGGGGCGTAGCCGAGGGGGGGGGGGGGTATGGGGGAATTCCCCCCCCCCCCCCGAAATTTTTTCCGACTGAAATTTTACGTTCGATGCCTCTCTGGTCAAAAAATAGCGTTGTTTTTGAATGAAATATGCTAATATGTGTCGTTTTTTGCGTTAAAATTGCAATTAAGTGCATTTTAACACATTTTAAAAAATCGAAAAGTCATTCCCCCCCCCGAAATTTTTTACTGGCTACGCCACCTTATATATATATATATATATATATATATATATATATATATATATATATATATATATATATATATATATATATATATATATATATATATATATATATATATATATATATATATATATATATATATATATATATTTAGTTTCTGTTAACTTTTCATATCCTTTCATTTCCAAAAATGATGCTTTCACGAACTTGACTGTCGAGCATACGAGCGTTAATGAAGCACTTGTTTAAATTAATTGAAAAATAATTTATTCAAATTATGACATGTTTCTCTTGCAATGTTTTTTAACAAATATAGTAAACCTTCGACAATTTGACAGCTACGTTTTTTAGAAGTTCAATTAGGTGGTTTGGCATTGTTGAAATTTAGCTAAAACAAACACAAGAATTTCCTGATTTTTAACTTGAGTAACAGTGTTGTAAATAATGTTAAGTATTATATGAGTTTTTTTTAAGTTTATATCAGTTTCTTTTCACTGACTTAAAAGTTTTTCAGTAGAAATAAACTTACTATTTAATTCAGAATCCTTTGCAGCAGTTACTGCTCTTCTATAAAACTTGAGCAGAACACAATAACTCGGCAGATTTTAATCAATACGATCACACGATTGACCAGGTACGATTTCAGGGACCTCAAAATTTTTTATAAACGCTATAATTGTTTGACGTTACAAAATTTGGAAAAGTGCCTAATAGAAAATCGATAGGCATGTTAATTAGCTACATTTTGACACAAAAATGGTTTTCTTAAATAAAGCACAAGTCGAGTTATTATCAATATCTTTTTTCTGAAACAAATTCAGATAGTAACTTTTCATATCCTTTCATTTCCAAAAATGATGCTTTCACGAACTTGACTGTCGATCATACGAGCGTTAATGAAGCACTTGTTTAAATTAATTGAAAAATAATTTATTCAAATTATGACATGCTTCTCTTGCAATGTTTTTTAACAAATATAGTAAACCTTCGACAATTTGACAGCTACGTTTTTTAGAAGTTCAATTAGGTGGTTTGGCATTGTTGAAATTTAGCTAAAACAAACACAAGAATTTCCTGATTTTTAACTTGAGTAACAGTGTTGTAAATAATGTTAAGTATTATATGAGTTTTTTTAAGTTTATATCAGTTTCTTTTCACTGACTTAAAAGTTTTTCAGTAGAAATAAACTTACTATTTAATTCAGAATCATTTGCAGCAGTTACTGCTCTTCTATAAAACTTGAGCAGAACACAATAACTCGGCAGATTTTAATCAATACGATCACACGATTGACCAGGTACGATTTCAGGGACCTCAAAATTTTTTATAAACGCTATAATTGTTTGACGTTACAAAATTTGGAAAAGTGCCTAATAGAAAATCGATAGGCATGTTAATTAGCTACATTTTGACACAAAAATGGTTTTCTTAAATAAAGCACAAGTCGAGTTATTATCAATATCTTTTTTCTGAAACAAATTCAGATAGTATAGGTTAGGTAACAAGTCTAGTGCGTCGGGTATGTTAGGAATCTATGTAACGTGAAGCAAATACGCGGATCACAAAAAGGACAAAAAAAATTGAGAAAATTTCTGATGAAGAATTGCCTTAGATCTATACGCAAGTATGTGATCGAAATGCAATACTTTCGTTATTTTGAAAAAACCCAAGTTAAAAATTTGAAAAAACGACCCCCGGCTGAACTCGAACCAGCGACCAGAGGGGTGAGACTCCTCGATGCTAACCACTACACCACGGGGAATACAACAAAGGTAAGTTAAAATCAGTTTAAGTTATTTTGTATGTTTCATTTAACACTATGGACTGGTTCCAAAAATTAATTTTATTTTCATAAATAGAATTAAGCTTAGGAGTTAACCGAAAAATGATAAGCGAGTTATGAGCTTTTGTTTGGTATATTTGAAACTGGGTTTGGTACATTAAAAACTGGATTATTATATTTATCATTATGCTTAGGATAGTTTATATCCTATTTAATTATTATAATATTACAAGTCTAGTGCGTCGGGCATGTTAGGAATCTATGTACGTGAAGCAAATACGCGGATCACAAAAAGGACAAAAAAAATTGAGAAAATTTCTGATGAAGAAATGCCTTAGATCTATACGCAAGTATGTGATTGAAATGCAATACTTTCGTTTTTCTAAAAAAACCCAAGTTAAAAAATTGAAAAAACGACCCCCGGCTGGACTCGAACCAGCGACCAGAGGGGTGAGACTCCTCGATGCTAACCACTACACCACGGGGATTACGACAATGGTAAGTTAAAATCAGTTTAAGTTATTTTGTTTGTTTTATTTAACACTATGGACTGGTTCCAAAAATTAATTTTATTTCCATAAATAGAATTAAGCTTAGGAGTTAACCGAAAAATGATAAGCGGGTTATGAGCTTTCGTTTGGTATATTTGAAACTGGGTTTGGTGAATTAAAAACTGGATTATTATATTTATCATTATGCTTAGGATAGTTTATATCCTATTAATTATTAATATTATTACAAGTTTAGTGCGCAGGGTACGTCAGGGTCCAGGTATAAACAGAAAGCAAATACGCGGATCACCAAAAACACAAAAGTTCGAATAAGTTTCTATTAAACAAATATCTGGAGTCAGGACATTAAGTCCGTAAGTATATAATTCCAATACTTCCGTTGTGTTCAAAAAATGCTAAGTTAAAAATTTGAAAATAGAAACCCCCGGCTGGACTCGAACCAGCGACCAGAGGGGTCAAACGCCTCGATGCTAACCACTACACCACGGGGATTACGACAATGGTAAGTTAAAATCAGTTTAAGTTATTTTGTTTGTTTTATTCAACACCATGGTCTGGTTCCAAAAATTAATATTATTTTCATAAAAAGAATTAAGCTTAGGAGTTAACCGAAAAATAATAAGCGGGTTATGAGCTTTCGTTTGGTATATTTGAAAGTGGGTTTGGTACATTAAAAACGGGATTATTATATTTATCATTATGCTTAGGATAGTTTATATCCTATTAATTAATATTATTATTATTTTTCATATGTCCATTTGTCTGTAAGCGTTTTTTCTGAGTTAATATTTTATGGATATGAACCAAACTTTGGTGGAAGGGTTCCCCCCTTGAGTGATTGTGCCCCCCACCTTGGTGACCCCGTGACCCCTCGGGGGCCCGGGTCACGTGACCTTGAAAACTGGATCTGGTGTGTATGGACGAAACCTGTTGGGTTTATGTTTCAGCCATTAGGGGGTGTAAAAAGTGAGTTTTAGGGGTCGAATTTTCGAAATTTGGATTTTGACGTCCCTAGGGGTAATTTGGACCCCGGAACACGAATCCGAGGTCCATTTTCGTCTAGGACCCCTCTGGATCCTTCCATGACCCCCCTAGGGCACCCTGCCCAGGGGGTCCCCAGGGGTCAAATTTTCGAAATTTGGATTTTGACGTTTCTAGGGGTAATTTGGGTCCCTGAACACGAATCCGGGGTCCATTTTCGTCTACGACCCTTCCATGACCCCCCTAGGGCACCCTGCCCAGGGGGTCCCCAGGGGTCAAATTTTTGAAATTGGAATTTTGACGTCCCTAGTGGTAATTTGGGCCCCGGAACACGAATCCGAGGTTTATTTTCGTCTAGGACCCCTCTGGACCCTTCCATGACCCCCCTAGGGCACCCTGCCCAGGGGGTCCCCAGAGGTCAAATTTTCGAAATTGGGATTTTGACGTCCCTAGGGGTAATTTGAGCTCCTGAACACAAACAGAGGGACCTCTACCTAGAATAGAGGGTCCTTTGCTTAGAATAGAGGGTCCTCTACCCACTGTCGGCAACCCGTTGTAGCCACCCGACTAGTTTTTATCTAACTTGGACCTCGCATGCACTTGTTTTTGAAAATTTCCTATTCAGTACCTCTCAATGAAAAGACTATTGACCACACATTCAAGTGACTCCCAGGTTTAATGGTTTTGTTACCACCTGTTGACAACTGTATTGCTGATAAGAGGTGTCTGAAAATTTAGCCACTGACCTAAGAAATTGACAGTACGATTTCGTCACATTCACAATACTGTTGACAGAATTGTTTCACAAGTTTTCAAACATATAGCCAATTAAATAAAAAATTGATGAAAAATACGTAATATGTATTATGGATATGCATATTATTTAATGTAGAGTACACTGTTTTTGTTAGGTAAGCATGGTATTATTAGTACAGTGGTATATATACTTATACACACATTAGTAGTTTGATATTTATTTTTTCAACTTTTACCTATTGTTGCTTTTTTCAGGTAGAAATTAAATTATATTGTGTATTATAACAATATTAAAATCAATTTTTTGCAAACTTTTGCGCGTTTATGGCCCTTTAAAATTAACTATAGCCTAGAAGTAGTGGTAAAATGCCGCTTATCTTATCTAGCCTATCTTTACCGTGTATTTTTGGCACCATTTTTACAGCTTTGGAGCAACCTCTCAAAAACATGGCGCTTCTGAACCACTTTTTGCGGTGCCAGGCGACTATTTTCAACGTGTTTTTTTATCAATTTTAGGTCCTGGGAGCAGCCTTTCTGACACCTGTGCCGCTTCTGAATCACTTTGCTACGGCGCCAGTAATCTATTTTTAACATGTTTTTTACGTTATTTTCGCAGTTTTAGAGCACCCCTTCGGAAACTATGCCGCTTCTGCGCCACAAAGTACCACGGTTAGAGCCTATGTTTATCACATTATCAGTTCCTGACGACCTGCCATAACCTTGACTCCTGATGGGGATCAAGTCTGACCCAGATAACATGAGTCGTCCAGATGAATCGCCCAGATGACGAATTATCTAGATAAGTCACAAAATTGACTCACCCAGATGACCATCTGGATAAATCACGCTACTCACAATTTAAACTATTAGCTAGCTTTACTTTCGACTACTTAAACCATTAACTAACTAAGCTACAAATCTTTAAACGTTTAGCTAACTTTGCTCCAGCACTTTAAACTATTAGCTAGCATAGCTACACTTACTTTAAACTATTAGCTATCTGCACTATCAACATTTTAAACTATTAGCTATCTTAGCTATACATACTTTACACTATTAGCTATCTTTACTACCAACACTCTAAACTATTAGCTAACTCAGCTCCACTTACTTTAAACTATTTCCTAGCCACCTCGTTGTTCAATGTGTACAATTTCAATTTCATTTCGCAATCTATGATTTAAGAAGGAAAAATATTAATGGGTCCACTCGAAATTACTGACTGTTTTCACTCAAAACGTGGTAGACTAGTGCAGACACTGTACAAAGGCATCGCCGACTATAAATGCCTCCAAGTAGACTGGCGTATTAACAATGACTTACCAGAACTATGGCCACAGATACATGTGGGGGAAAGCTCCCCCGATTTGAGATGTCGAAACTTGCCCCCACCCTTCTCAAACTTGACCTAAAATTTAAATGAATGAAATTTTTAGGCAAATTTTACGCTCAAGCCCCCCTCAAATTTTAAACCGCCCTCAAAATTTCGAATAACCAGGGACAAGCCCCCCACTATCACGCATAAGCACGCAATCACGTAACACAACTATCATATGATATTCAAAACAACACTGTTCTACACGTGTTTTAGTTTTACACTTTGTTGTTGCTTTTATTTTTGTTACTTTTCCATTTAATGATAATCCAAATATTTTTGAATTTTTAGCAAAATATAGTTTTTGAAGGAGGGGAAATGAAGAAAATGATAACTTTCTAGGCAAAACTAAATTTTACTAGTTTATCACTTTATCATTGAATTTCTTAGTTTTTTACTGGTGATAAAAACTAAATAGACACCGGCAATGACGATTGGGTTTCGTTATAGCACAAATGTAAACAAACCGCCAATAAAAAGGTCTCGTTATAGCACGAATTTCGTTATAGCACAACCGCGTCTCGTTATTGCACGGCCGAGTCGTGATAGCACGACCTAGACGCATTATATCATTTTTAGCAAACTTTTAGTATTTTGTAAAGGAATTTAAGTTTCGTAATATGTACGTATATATGAACCACAGTTTATAAATTATCTGCTTTCATTCATTCATTAATTAAGCATAAATCTTATTGTCATGGTTGTAAAACAGCAGGAGGGAATTCAAGCATTGCTGACCTTTGACCTCAGTGTCCAAACTCAGGTGTTCAGTTCATAAAAACAAGCATTGAAATGTAGGTGGCAACTTTGACACATATAAAGGTGCCGAAATTTCTTGGATTCATTCCGTAGTACTGCTTTGTCTCGCGTATTCCCACAGTCTCCTATTTCCCGTAGTCTCCTAATTGCAACTTCACAATTTCCCCCAGTCTCCTACTCCCCTTTAGACAGCCGTATTATACAAAAGGCTTACTTACAAAAGGCCCGAGCAACAAGTTTATGAGACTATACTTATGACACCTGTTCTGAATTATAACTATAAAACACCTTCACAATTGTACTACACAAGTCATGATTGCACAGTTTCGTCAAATATAAATTTCATTACTTTTCGTATTTCTTGTTTAGCCGGCACTTTTAGTTTTTTAGTTTTAGCAGTTGCTAATAGTTATTTCTTTAACTTTTTACTTTATTAATTACTTAAAATTAAATTAATTAAAATTAATATTTCTTTATTTCTATTTCTTATTATCTTTGAATGTCTGATCTATTGTGGAATCTGTCCTTTATTTGTGTTTCTAATGCTGTGTTTTTGATTTAATTTTCTGTGTTTATAATGCTGTTGTTTAATAAATGTATTTTAGTCTGACAGTCAGTTGCCCCTTTGTTAGTTTATACATTATGAAAGGGCACTGGCTGGCTGCTATTATACTTTTATTGCACAGAGACACACGGAATCATTACAAAACAAGTTATCGCGGTCCAGACACACGGAATCATTACAAAACAAGTTATTGGGGTCCAAACAAGACTAGTTTAAATGGTAAGTCAAAATAGGAGACTGTGGGAAATCTGCCAGTCGAAAATAGGAGACTACGGGAAATAGGAGACTAGCACGCAATCCTTTGTCTATAATGGCTCCTGATTTTGGTGTTGCTACTTAAAAGTACAGCAAACCTATAATTGTTTGGAACAGGACCAATCGCCCGAATTCTGTGTATTAATGATATGATATGAATAATATTAACATTATTTTAAAAAACGTTTATATTATCTAATCCAAAATATAAATTTTGCGCTAAAATTTCAGTCAAGGAAGGGGCAAGGAACATGCTGTCTGGCATAAGGAAATGTTAGCAGAAACTTAATCAACAATGAACTAAATAATTTTGTACTATTAAAATTAATTATTAAGACTGACTGTCTGTAAGGATCGACCATAGTGTGAAAGGGCAGGGACGTAATTTTTTCGACCATCTTCGATTTGCTTCAAATTTACATATATGGTAGCCCTATATGAATGTATAAAATGTGCAAAATTTTAGCTTTCTTCCATCTTCCTGAGGCCAGATATGATCTCCCAAAGTGTGCCTGCTTAGTCATTTTTTCCAAGTTTTGATCAAACTTGCTTCTCCGTTTATTTCTGGCCAGTGCTACACGAACCAAATGTCACATTTTAGTAAAATATTTACTATACAATACAAAATACTAGGAAACTTTCAAATTTACTTTACCTTGTTCACTTTTTGAGAAAATGAACTTTGACTGTGCCAATTTTAACGTTTACACATGAGCATTTTTCGAGTTTTTGATTAATAACGCGTAGAATACTCAGCAGTCAAAGTTTTATTTATTATACAAATATAGACACATATGTCGGTTATTCGTGTGCAAAAAATCAGCCAAATCGAAGTAGGGGTATTGAGCGATTTTTAAGCTTTAAATGTCCAACTTAGATTAGCATTCATTGCAACTATGCCTAGCATCACTAAATGCACTGTTACATATACCTCACCCATTGATATGATATTCACTGTCAAAATAGTCCACATAATGTACAATTATGAGGACTAATTTAACTCCGTACTGACGGAGAACAGTACCTATGTACTGTAAAGAAGGTGATTACAAGGATTCTACAAAAGAGCATCGTATTAGGGTATACGATGGCCATAGCAGCTGTGCGTGCCGCAGGAAACATGGAAGTGTACTTGGTGTACTGAGTGTGTATACTGTGGCAGTCGTGACCCGGGCTACAATGGCTGGAGCACTACAGCAAGTGTGCCCCTTGTGCCAGTCTGGAGACCTGTCCCATGTGCCGTGGCAGATACATTGAGAATGAGATCATACTGCACTGTCAACAGTGTCGCAGATGGTATCACGGGGCGTGCAACAACATCCACGCGGAAGACGCGGCGGATCGAGCCTCTGAGGCGGGCTGAAAGTGTTCCTTTTGCAGACCTGCTGGTGCGCGCCAGCACTTACCTCCGCCAATCCACCTAAGCTGGTTCATCAGTGATGGTGAGGCGGTCTGGCCACTTTCCCTGGTTAAAACGACGAACGATGACAGTCCCATCACGATGACTGCTCAGCTTTGTTGTCATTGGTCGCATTCATTATCCTGCTGGAGGGAAACCAGGTTACCACGGGGGTTTAATTCAACAGGTATTTTTTTTTGTTTGAGTTTGGAAGAAACTGCTAATAAGTAGGTAATGACTGGCAAAATATTGCGTGACCTTCTGCAACTTAATGTCTGAACAACAACTTCTACAACTAAATGTCTGAACACATTAATCGTGTATAGTTCGTATTTGCAACCTGTTTTTTGAATGTTTCATATCACCAACGGACTTTGGACTTTTCATTTTTTCTAACGGCTTAGTAGATCTGCTACACAGTGAAATTAAACACTTTACTACTGCTCCTTGTCAAATCGAGCTAACTAAATTCGTAAAGCTAGGCGTAATTGACATTAACTAATTTAGTAAAAATAAGTTAACTCAATGAGTCGAGTTTTTGTTTTCTGACAAGATAGATCACAAAATTAACTCAACTAAGCATTCTAATTTAGTTTATTGTGAGGAAATTTATGTTCGATCATAATTCGGTTCGATATAATGTCAATGACATTCTAAGCCGATAATAAAGCTTTAGCTTGAACTGAATGTTTGCCTTCAGTTTTAATAGTTGATCATTGTTAAATGGGATGTGTTTAACCCTTTAAGTTGACACAATGCCATGTGCAAATCTAAGTCCGTTTATTAGCAAATGAAGTAAGTTTATTGAAATTTTTTTTAATTTCACTCTACTTTTAGGTTGATAATACGGACGACTGTATGACTAAGTCTAATTCTTATTCACATCAATTTTAATCGCGTCATAAGTTTATCTAGGTATTGATGGCTAAAAAACTCGTGGACGTTTGAGGATAAATTTTCAATTTCATCGGTAGTATTGGTAAAGAGCTACCAAAAATACAAAAAATTGTATTGTAAAAAGTTTTAGCAATTTGATAGCTTTTATTTAATTTTGTGGTCTCATAGTACAAGAATCTTTAGAGTTTTGTAATTTCAGAAAAATAGAATCGTGCTATGTTTTTGTCAGCAACTTTATCTAACCGAATACGCTCATGTCAAACAGGTTTGCGTTTCAAAATGCATGACAAACCGTGGCAAGCGTTTTCAGTATAAATATAGGTATGTCGCTTTTCACCAATAGCCCACGTGCAGCAAATATTTCGACCAACCGATAATACTTTTGAATTAGACTTGTACAGATTTTATTGGACATAATAGGCATATTGCTTCCTATTCTCATTCTGGTACGTAATGAATTATCCTTCTATTACATGCATTATCGCGAAGCAATACTCGTCCTTTACTGAAGCTTCTGCCTCAAATTAAATTTAATAAATACAAAAACACGTCTCGGTTTTAGGTAAGCACAGGGGGAAAATGTTTCTGTCAACGCTAATAGCAAGCATGCAAACGTTAAGAAATAAAACCAGTTGGAGAAATGTTCAGTTTTCCAAATTTTAATATTATCTATCCTTGCTGCAGAATAACTAATCAACTGCAGTTCTACTTGGAGCGTCAAATTGTAACCTATTAGTGTTGTACAGGAGAGACTATTACACGTGGATACCCTTAGTTTTAGATTTGATTGAGCCGGTAAATTGGAACTAATGAAGCTGCCAACGTGATAAAGTACCAGGAACCTGGGAGCGAGATATCGTTTTGTTGCTTACGAGCCTGCCACAGCTATGCAAGACAGGCATAAACTTTCACTAGATGCAAACAAAATCTTCTGATAAAGTGTAAAGTTGCAAGCAAATGTTTTTTCAAGAAAACAGCTTGAAAGCATGCTGTACGTATATAGTATGTATACCACTATGCTGCATGAGAAAGATGAGGCAGGAACAGAAGAACTTGTTAACTTAAGAAACATGGTATTTCAACGTTAAACGATGAATTTGCGTACACTGTAGTCTACACAACGACCGGGTTTGCTCAATTGTTTCGAAGCATTAAATAAACGATTGCAAAATTTCTTAATCTCTCATCTGCTAGTTTTTAAAGTTTCAGGTTTAGTAGGTGTAATGGTTTGATAACTTTCCAAAAAACATGTCTTATTAGCCGCTCATGGGATTTTTATTGTCTAGGTTTAGTCTGGTAACTTGATAACCTTTTAAATTTAAAAGTTTCAATTAGCATTTAACTTTTAAAAGTCTCCTGGTTGTGTAATAAAAAAAATGTAAACCGGAAATATAAGGAAATTGTTTTAAAGCAACTGCGTTTTAGATTTATATAGAATATTTATTAATTTATCAAATTACGTTATGAAGATGAGCCGTTTAAGCTTTAGATATAATTCCATGTCGCTGGAAAAGTAAAAGGTTGGGACTTGAAAACAGACAACTGCATGAGTAACACTTTTTTGACTAAACTGACAAAATGTCGGGTGAGACCTTACGTAAGCATGGGTTCAAACTGTAGTATTTTTTATTACAAAAATACGGTTACTGTACGAAAACTATGCACATAATAAACTAGTAGGAACAATAACTAGTGGATAGTTGGCAAGTTCCATGGAACGTTGGTTATTTTACTTAATGAAGTTTTCAAGTCGCCAAGTCGCCAAGTCATGCTTTCGGCACAAATACCGTATTGGGTATGTTTGCAAGTGTGACTTAAATTGTTGAAACATTGGGTTTAAAGATTTGATATGAGTTTAAAGATACGATATGGCTTATATGGTAGATCATATTTGTTATGCAGTATATGACTCAATTTTCATTTTTGCTACAGCGCTAGAAGGCGTTAAAGGCACTTGTCACAGTTGGAATAAACATCACAGTTGATCAACGTTGCGACAAAAATTTTCAACTTTGTCATCGTCAAGGATGTACTTTTTCAGATTAAATTGGTCACGATTTGGTCAGTGATTTTGTGATAAAGAAAGTGTGATGCATCTACTAAAGTGAAGATGTTTTAAAGACTGTTAATGAAGTTAAATTTAAAAACGAGTTTCCGTTTGTTGCAGTAATTTGTGAGAGAAGTTCGGGCAGACTGCTTGTGGTGAGAGGTCTTGGCACTGCTTGATGACTAGGATAGCCCTCGGGAGTGCGGGCTTGCAGCCAAGTCAATTTTTAGTGTTAAATTCAGGAATGATGAGCAGTGCCCCTCAGTCTGCCCTCTCTCAGAATGTGTTGAGTAGTTGGTTAGGTGCGTAGTCAGTAGCGGAGTTAAGAGGACTAATTTAACTCCGTACTGACGGAGAACAGTACCTATGTACTGTAAAGAAGGTGATTACAAGGATTCTACAAAAGAGCATCGTATTAGGGTATACGATGGCCATAGCAGCTGTGAATTTACCCTCCCACCCTCCGCGTCGATATTCTTGTATTTGATCTATATATGTTGGTTTGTTTTTGTGCTGCATAATTTGTATTGTGTTGGTCACTCAATAAATGGCGGGCGAGGGCACTGCTCAAGATTCTGACAAGCTTTTTTTGAAGTTATGGGTTTTCAGTGGAGGCTAAAAGTGCCTGGTTTTGGTTGGTACACCAGTTCAGGACGTCAATACTGCCTGGTTGTTGGAAAAGCCCTCGGGAGTGCGGGCTTACAAAGGAGGCCAATGGTGCCTGGTGATGGTTTGCACACCATTGGAGAGGTCTTGGCACTGCTTGATGACTAGGATAGCCCTCGGGAGTGCGGGCTTGCAGCCAAGTCAATTTTTAGTGTTAAATTCAGGAATGATGAGCAGTGCCCCTCAGTCTGCCCTCTCTCAGAATGTGTTGAGTAGTTGGTTAGGTGCGTAGTCAGTAGCGGAG
>JASANF010010760.1:0-13930 GCA_030248245.1 Trissonchulus sp. WLG1_4
ATTTTTTAAAAACATAAAACATAATTTTTGAAAGTATTTTTTGCCAAAAAAATCATCAGATAGCTCGTACACATTGCCTTGATCAAATCCACCTGAAAATGTCTAAATTTCAACAATAAGAATCAGTTTATATGACCTAAAGATTCCTCAGTTATTGCGCAATATATAATTTAGCATAAAAACATGCAAAAAAGCATGTAAGTTGCGCATAGGGTCGATACAGCGACCGAATTCAACAATTTCTGAAAAAAGAAAATTACTTATGCGCAACGAAGCCAGTCAATTTACATAATTTGTATTCACACTTCAGTTGCTTCGCAAAAATTTTTTTTGAACCAGGAAGCGTCACAAATTCTACCAGTTATGTTTTCTAGCGTCACAAATTCTGAGTGTTATAAAACAGTAATAATTTAATTGAAACGTTACGGTGGGTCTGCCATAATGTTAATCTGTGAAGATGGCAGACCCACTTTTCAACATCAATTTTCTCGAGATAGGAAGCGTCACAAAATCTGATCTTTGCGTCACAAATTGTCACAAAATCAGCTGCATTTTGTGACGTATCAGCCATAATTTGTGACGCAAGTGGGTCTGCCAGCTTCACAGACATCTTCCCGGAGTCGTGACGCTGAAAGTCACTAAGAAAAAATTACTGGCTTGAAAAATACATTGAGCGATACACACTCAATGGCCCGAATTCACATACTAAGAGTTATTCACATACTAACACTAAGCGTTTGCTAAGTGTTCGCGCTTAATTTGTACTAAACTGTTATTCACAAAATAAACGCTTAAAAATTAGTGTTATACTAAACTTAGCGTTTAGCAACTTTTGTGCTTAGTTTTGGCTTTGGCTTGGAGTGCGCTCCCTGCTTGATGTGGATCCGGAATTCGTTATTTATCGGCATATCCATTTGGTATTTATAAATCCGATTGTAGATTTATTTAAATTACTATTTCTTAGTAATAATGTATATTTTTCTCGAACTATACATTTGTAAAAAATGTTTTCAGCAGGTGGATTCCTGAAAAATGCAAAATCAGCTCTACATGTTTCAGGGGGCATATCGTGAAAAATATAAATTTCAAATAGAAGTTCTGGAAGAAAAATTACTTCGATTAAGATGCTCTACTCAAAAATGTAAAAAAAACGAATTTGGACAACAAAGTGCATTTTTTATTTTTGGCGATTAAACGAGCAAAATGGATCGAATTGGTCGGAAAATGTCACTAATATATCCTAAATTGCATGCCCTTTCTTCCCATGGCGGCCAAAAACCACCCCCACTCTCCCTATCCCTTCCCCACACCATCCCCTAACTAAGCGCTTAGCGCTTACGGAGCTCCCGAGGTCCCTAAACTTAAGCGCTTAATTCTAAGCCAAACACTAAATTTTAAGTATGTGAATACAAAATTGATACGCTAAGTTAAGCGTTAGTGTTTGCTAAGCGCTTAAATAAACACTAAGTATGTGAATAACACTTAGCGCTTATAAGCGCTAACACTTAGTGTAAACACTAACTTTAAGCATTACACTTAGTATGTGAATACGGGCCAATGCATAGTCTAATTACCAAATATGAAGCTGCTGAACCTTGTGTTTGAAATTTGGTTGTGTTTGTTGTCTAGCTGTTGTGATACAATGGTTAGCATAATATTTTTTCAGTTATAGTCATGTCTGTAGGTTGGGTCACGTGACTTCATTTTTTCTCTTGTCTGGAAGATTGATAGATGTCTATCTCATAGCAGACTTTTAAACTGTCTTTTTCTAATCATTTTGATAGTATACTTTCATTTGGATTATTGTTTTTATCAGTTTATTACTGATACGGTCTTACACCTTCTGGGGTCGTCCGCAGTTTTCCGCTGCATCGGCCATCGAGTGCATAAAGTACTGTGCACAAAGTTGCCTGCTTATCCTTTAGCAAAACTTTCTTGCTAACTTCAATTTTGCAAAAAACGAAGGTTAGACGAACAAGCACGTCTTCCGAGTAGCAAAACGTGTATACGTTTTGAAAACACGATTTGAAAAACGTGTTTTGTTCTACCCTAAACGTGTTTTCGGGCCCCTTAATTTCTAGTTGCAGCTTATAAATGTTAGCGGGTCCCTTTTGACCTTTGCAGCTGTCCATCTTGTATTGGGCTAAATTGACCTTTGTCCACTAGGCAGAAAAACATTTGCGTAGTAAAGTGCAAAGCATTTACGCTTACACGTACCTGCATAAAGACTCACTTTATAAGCTTTACTTGTTAGTTAGGGTCAGTTTATTGGTCTTTAAGTGCCACCAACCATCATTTTCAAAACGTGTTTTTACTTGGTCTAAATGTGTTTTGGCCAAGTAAAAACACGTTTGAAAACGTGTTAATTTCAAACGTGTAAACGTTTTGATTTTTGACACTGTTGAGAGATAGATAAAAGTACCTATCCCCCAGGGCACTTTTATCTGGATAAAAGTGTCCGCCCGGACAGTATTATCTAGATAAAAGTGTCCCCCGGGGCCCGGACAGTTTTATCTGAATAAAAGTGTCCCCCCGGACAGTTTTATCTAGATAAAAATGTCCCCCACTACAAAATTGCCGTTGATGGTTCAGGTTCAGCTTCTGGTTCAGGTTTAGGTTTAACTTATGGTTCAGGTGCGACTTCTGGTTCTAGTACAAGTTCTGGTTCAGATGCTACTTCTGGTTCAGGTTAAAGTTCTGGTTCAGGTTCAGGATGCACACATAACAAACTGAAATTGGACCTGAACCATAAGTTAAACCTAAACCTGAACCAGAAGCTGAACCTGAACCAATAACGGCAATGCAATTTTAGTGGGGGGACACTTTTATCCAGATAAAAGTGACCGGGAGGGGGGACACAATTATCCAAAGGGGGACACTTTTATCTAGATAACAGTAACCGGGGGGACACTTTTGTCCAGATAAAAGTGTCCGGGGGGACACTTTTGTCCAGTTAAAAGTGTCAGGGGGGACACTTTTAACTAGATAAAAGTGTCCGGGGGACAAACATGAGGGGGGACACTTTTATCCGTGACACCCCCCTCATATCAAGTCACTGACAAGGCCTTTCGCGGATTTGCTGAACGAAAGGGGGGTACCCCCCGTCAACTTAAGACGGGGTACTGAACTGAAGGGGGGGGGGGGGCAGCGGCCAGCGCAAGGTCTTCTCAGTGTCTTGAAATCAGTTCAGTACACCGTCTACAGTTGAGGGGGGTACCCCCCCCTCTCAGTTGAGTACGGGTTTTTCAGTTGAGGGGGTACCCGCCCTCGAAACCGTACATAAACGGGCTATTTTGGGATCCGCATTGGACTCACGCATAATAGGAAGTGTCATACTCTTCCTATTATGTAATCTTGATAATATTTACTCTTCCTGTTATGTATGTAGTCTTGTCAGTACTAAACAAGGGGGGGGGGGGCGATTGAGGCGAGAGGACAAGCCCACCTCCCTGAAAATTAAAGGGTGCTTGCCATCGTATTTAGTACAAAACCAAGGCATAAGAGAAAGAAAGGGTTATGTCAAACGGTTCTTTTTACGGTGCGAGAATCACGAGGACGAGCCGCCTCTGTAATGATTTATGGTAGAACAGCGACTAGATGCATTCATGGTGGTCAGCATCGGCTGTTCTTTAAATATAACAAAACTCTCTCGTCAGTCTGGCGCCAGTACATGTTCGGGACAGGAGGGGGTCAGTTTAGCATTACCTAACAAATCTTAAATAGCCTCTGGCCTCAGACCACCCAACCCTTATCTTTGATCCGACCGCAGTCCAATTATATCACACTGTTGTTATTGCCAGATTCGACTACGCTGGGTCAAAGGTCAAATTTTTGTCAAAACTAAGTTGTGTAATTTGCTTACACCTGGCGGATGTTGGCCCGCTGCTTTCGCACAATGGCCGTTATGTTGGTACGATTTCGATTACTGCTCTGCCCTTATATTATATATATTGTTGGAATTCTGTGTTCTTTCTTCGATCATGGAGTAGAACCAACAATACAAAGGTAAGGTAATATTATTATTTATTGTGTAATAAGACTGAGAATACTAATTTTAAAACATTAATTTTTAAACTTTATGAAAAAGTTTTGATTTTAATAATTAATGAGAAACTAAACTTTATGCTTACGTTTTTAATCAATAAAAATTTTAGTACAACCATTTTTAAACTCCAGAAGCACCCATTGACATCTATCTGGGCCGTATGGCGTAGGTATACCTACTATATATTCTCTAACTTACCTGTAGTTAAAGTTAAGGTATCCTGGGCCCAATTTTTCGAAAAAAAGTTCTCCGTTTAAGTTCTCCGTTTCGAGTCGATCAGTTTAGAAGTTCTCCGTTTAATACACGGAGAACATTTACACGGAAAGCCTTGAACGGTGAACATTTAAACGGAGAACTTAAACACAGTGTTTCTAGAAACGGAGAACTTAAACGGAGATTCTTTACCCACGGAAGGTGCCTCCCCCCCTCCCCTCAAACCGTACAAAAATGGGCTATTTTGCGCTCCGCAGTGGACGCAGGCCTCAAAGCATACTCTTCCTATTACCAAGAGTACATAATAGGGAAGAGTATGACACTCTTCCCTATCCTAGCTAATCGGCCCGGACGATGCTCCGGCCGAAATAGCCCTTTTACGCCTTGATTTCAGGGGGGGGGGGTTCCCTCCCTCGAATCAAGACACTTCACAGGGACACAAATCAGGGAAGTGTCTTGATTTCAGGGGGGGTCCCCCCCTGGGCCCTGCTGCTCAACATTACAAGTCTTACAATTGTAACAATTGTGAAATTTCACAAGCTTCACAATTGTAACAATATAGTAAGATTGGCCTATAAAATGTAGGTACATATATAAATCCAATTGTGAAATAAATTGGGATTACAATTGTTACAATTGTAACAATTGTAATTGAAAAATCTCAAATTTAATCAATTTATGCTTACAATTTTTACAATTGTAACAATTGTGAAAATTTTGGGTTGCGCAGCTACAGTTGTTACAATTGTAGATTTAGAACATTTGTTGGAAATAGAACAAAATTTCAAAAATTTTCACACTGTTGTGAAATTTCACAATTGTTACAATTGTAAGTCTGCGCAACCGAATACCACATACAACTGTTACAATTGTAGGTTTGTGCAATCGGGCCCTGGGGCCTGTTGCTCAACTTTACAAATCTCACAATTGTAACAATTGTAAGTGCAAAATCAGGTGATTCGTAATGAATTTACATAATGAATTCGTAACGAATCACCTGATTTTTCACTTACAATTTGTTACAATTGTAAGACTTGTAAAGTTGAGCAACAGGCCCCCGGTTGCAGCACGTTACCACTTACCAGCATGGTGAGCTGGTGGTGTGCTGAAACGAGGGGGTACACCCCTCCTGAAATCAAGACACTTCCCTGATTTGTGTCCCTGTGAAGTGTCTTGTTTGAGGGGGGTACCCCCCCTCATTTCAGCACACCACCAGCTCACCAGTAGTGTGCTGAAACTAGGGGGGGGGGGTACGGACGGGTACCTCTCCCCCTGAAATCAAAACAGTACTGATTTCGAGCTGGTAACGTGCTGAAGCCTGGGGGGTACGCCTCTTCCTGAAATCAAGATTCAAGACACTTCCCTGATTTGAGAAATACAACACTAATAATCTGAAGCTTATTGTCACCAGCTGTCGCACACACCGTGTGGTACTGCGTTGTGACGTTTAACACACGTTTTGCTTCTGTGCTGATTGTCAAAATTTTCCAATTGTTAGCTAGATTCTGCTGCAGACAGCACAAGTCTTCAGATCGCCGCTGGTGAAAAACTTCATCAGTTTGTTTTGCTATCCTTTTCTCCACAGCTAGCTTACGTTCTGTATTCTGTGAATCATGTCTGGTCGTGGCAAGGGAGGAAAAGGTCTTGGAAAGGGTGGAGCTAAGAGACATCGCAAAGTTTTGAGGGATAACATCCAGGGAATCACGAAACCCGCCATTCGGCGCCTCGCTCGTCGTGGTGGGGTGAAGCGTATCTCTGGCCTGATCTACGAGGAAGTGCGCGGGGTGCTGAAGCTGTTTCTGGAGAACGTGATCCGCGATGCGGTGACCTACTGCGAGCACGCCAAGCGGAAGACCGTCACCGCCATGGACGTCGTCTATGCCCTCAAGCGACAGGGACGCACCCTCTACGGATTCGGCGGCTAATCTGCCCCCACAGTAGGGATGTTTTCAGTTATCGAAATCTTAATCAGTTCAGTTAATCAGTTAACTGATTAGGTTAAAATTAGATCAGTTCAGTTTTCAGTTAATTTTGCAAAATTTTAATCAGTTCAGTTACAGTTAAGTTAACTTAACTGTAACTGATAACTTTAACTGAAAATATTTTCAGTTATTTCTTTAAAAATGCTGGTTTCTTTTTCCGCTAATCCCGATATTTGCTAAAGTTTTCACGTAGTTTCTACTAAATTAGAACTTAGTTAACTTCTAATTATTAACTATTTAATTACTAATATTTGAATCTACTCAAAACAAAAAACCTCTTGTCAACATGGGATCAAACATTTATTTCAAAACGAAAACTTTAAACTTCTGTAACAACTGCCAAGTTGCAACTGTAAATGGCATGACCTCTTGGAAGAATGGGTGCAAAGCAATGCCCAGAATAGAATAAAACATAAAACAATGAATCAAATAAAATAACAGCAGAACCTTAAGTGCTTCTAAACTGGAAATTCAAGTCTGATCATTCATTTAATTGGCGTTTTGTCCTTTCAATGCTTTTAGCGACAATTCTACAGAGACAAAAACTTAAAGATCATTGCAAAAAGTAAACAAGCAGAACGCCACAAAGGATTTTATGCATGTTTCGACGCATAACTGAAAATGACTTTCAGTTATTGCATGTAACTGAACAGAAAATCAGTTAACTGATTTCAATCAGTTTTTTACAACCGAAGCAGTTCAGTTACAGTTAAGTTAACTGCTTTTAGGAAATGTGCAGTTAAGTTATCAGTTTTTAACTGCTTTTCAAAATCAGAGCAGTTCAGTTATCAGTTATTATCAGTTAACTGTAACTGCTTAACTTTAACTGAAAATGAATCAGTTAGCAGTTAACTGAAAACATCCCTACCCCACAGCCGATGACCGACTCCGACTAGACCTGACTACCAAACTCATCTCTTATCCCAACTGCCCTCTTCAGGGCAACCACTTTGATTAGTCTCACCAAGGGCCTATTCCTTTACCGGATTAAACGGACTGGACTTATTTTAGTCCGAGGTTTTGGAACGACAAGTCGGACTAAACAGACTAAACGGTTTAAAATAAGTCTGCGACTAAAATTTAGTCCGAACCCATTCCTAAACTACCACTGGACTAAACGGATTTAACATGCACGCTTAACATTAGCGTGCATAGTTAAGTCCGTTTAGTCCGACTAAAAAGCAGCGCACTAAAAGTTAAGTCCATTTAATCCGGAGGTTTTGGAATGGCATTTTTAAGCATAATTTTTTAAACCGTTTAGTCCGATTATAATTAACCCTTTAATCCGGTAAAGGAATAGGCCCCAAGACTCTTGGCTATGATTAGTCTCACCAAGACTCTTGGCTAACCAAGGCTGTCTAGAATAGCTTATAGAAGTGATCTTGATCTTGATCAGTCTATAGAATAAGCCCCTACAGGTATGTGCATAAGACGATCTAGAGCATTATATAATATCGTAACTAACACAATAAACCATTCCACACGTCACTCTTGCACACGTATATATAACAATGTTGCCCTGTGATAACGTTTAGCAAGACAGGCTTTCTGCAGTCCACGAGTGTATTCAGAACGAGTTATTCTCCATGAGTTCTGAACAAAATGTTCAATTAGACCGCGTACGTACGAAATACAGTACTCGCGCAATTCAAATTCCCGGCAACTTGGCAGGTGGTCTGTCCACATTGACAACCTGCTCAGGTTGTAAATCAATACTTTCAAAACGCGCGGGAATGATTGTCACGTGATGAAAGTAACCAATAAGATGCAGTAAACTTTTATTAAGCCTACGTGTGTGGTTTGAGTCTTGAAGTTTAAGCCAATAAATATGGAAAACAGACGATCTCTGAAAGTCTGAAAAATAGTGTGTCGAAATTAGGCGCGGCTTTTTGCATTGTGGAATTTGTCTTCTGTTTATTTCACGTCTGAATTGAGTCATGTCTGGTCGTGGCAAGGGATCTGGCAAGGCGAAAGCCAAGGCCAAGTCTCGCTCCAGCCGAGCCGGTCTGCAGTTCCCCGTGGGCCGAATCCACCGCCTGCTCCGAAAGGGAAATTACGCTGAGCGCGTAGGTGCCGGCGCCCCGGTCTACCTGGCTGCCGTTTTGGAATATCTGGCCGCCGAAGTTTTGGAGTTGGCTGGGAACGCGTCCCGGGACAACAAGAAGACTCGCATCAACCCTCGCCATTTGCAGTTGGCCATCCGGAACGACGAGGAACTGAACAAGCTGCTGCAGGGAGTGACCATCGCCCAGGGAGGAGTCCTGCCCAACATCCAGGCCATTCTCCTGCCCAAGAAGTCTGGTGGCGAGAAGAAATCGAAGCACTAAACGGACCGACCACAATGAACGAATGAAGACTACGAAACTCAATCCTTATCCCAACTGCCCTCTTCAGGGCAACCATCTGAGATTTTAGTCAGCCTGTAGAATTGGAACCTTCAATGTGTCTGTCACCTTGTCAGGTCTCCTTAAAGCCCGGTTCATACTAGTCCTTGTCCCTATCGTTTCCCTATCGACCTTTTTCCTCCCCAAGAAAACTGCCTGGCCAAATAAGCCAACTTTTCGCATGAATATAGTTGGGGTCAGTTGCAGATCGTATGCAAAAAATTAGCCAGAACGCTTGTGTCAATTATTCACAGTAGCTGACCGAAATTTGTCCTTGTCCCTGTCCCTGTGTCCTTGAGGACAAGTATGAACCGGGCTTAAAGGTTAGGTAAACGTAATGGTTCACCAGTGTCACAAACAGAGAACGTATGATGAACTAATGAGCTCAAATAACTAATAACTAATAACTCAAAAGGGCGGCTGCGGGACATTCTGGAAAGTCGTTTCGAGGAAACTCTCGAGTGCATAATAAGAAGAGTATGCCACTCTTCTGCACCCCAGCTTGGCCGCCGCGGACATGCTGCGACCATTATCTCCCGAAAAAGGCCACAACTGTGGGGGGGTACCCCCCTACACGAATGAAAGCATAGCCCTCCTCAGTTGTGGGGGGGGACCTCCCCACGAATCAGACCATAGGTCTCAAACGTGGGGGGGACCCCCCCCACAAATGAGGGTATACCCTCAAATGTGGGGGGGACCCCCCCACGTTTGGTGCAACCTAAAAAATGCCCCGGAGACGCCCCGCCGCCACTTTTTAAGGTAAAATTTCAAGACACTGACAAAGTCTTTGCGCTACCCCCCCCCCCTCAGTTCAGTACCCCGTCTTCAGTTGAGGGGGGGTAGTGGTACCCCCCCTCCTCCGTTCAGCACATTAACAAAAGTCCTTGTCAGTGTCTTGAAATGAGGGGGGGTACCCCCCCTCAACTGAAGACGGGGTGCTGAGTTGAGGGGGGGGTACCCCCCCTCAGTTGAGAGCACGGGGTGTCGAACTGAGTAGGGGGTACCCCCCCTCAGTTGAGTACGTGGTCTTCAGTTGAGGGGGGTTTTCCCCCCCCCCTTCAAAACCGTAAATAAACGGGCTATTTCGCGCTGCGCATTGGACGCCCGCCCGTAGGCATAATAGGAAGGGTGTCATACTCTTCCAATTATGTACTCTTGCTGCTAGTCTTCGGCAAATGTGAAACATATGAGTGGGCACCTCCTACTTACGTAAAGCTTAGGTATTATTTACAAGACTACGTAAACAGTCAAAGATGGTTGCCCTGAAGAGGGCAGTTGGGATAAGAGATGGGTTTGGGTCAAGTCGTAGTCAGTTGGCTAAGCTCAGTGTTTACTTAGAGCTGGTGTATTTGGTAACAGCCTTGGTTCCCTCAGAGACGGCGTGCTTGGCCAGTTCTCCGGGCAACAGGAGGCGGACAGCGGTCTGGATTTCCCGGGACGAGATGGTCGAGCGCTTGTTGTAGTGGGCTAGGCGGGAGGCCTCCGCGGCGATCCGCTCAAAAATGTCGTTCACGAAAGAGTTCATGATGAGCATGGCCTTGGAGCTGATCCCCGTGTCCGGATGCACCTGCTTCAACACCTTGTAGATGTAAGTCCCGTAGGTCTGTTTTCTGGTCTTCTTCCGCTTCTTGCCCTCAGACTTGATGGAGGACTTCTTCCCGACAGACTTCTTGCCGGTTTTGGACGAAACCTTGGGAGGCATGATTTACAATAACAGAACTAAGACTTGAAGATTGAAACTTGCAATACAACGATGATGATGATGGGGAGGTGACGCCTGCTGAGCCGAGATGGCTTTCCAGGCGCGTTGTGGCGTTGAGCGATGATTGGGAGATGATGATCGGTGTGGCTGGTCAGCTGATGATCACTGGCAAGGGATTGGCTGGCGATGATGTCGGCGGGAAGAAGACGCTGGACCGTTGGTTTGGCGGGAAAAACGACCGTTGGATTTGGCGGGAAGAAGCAGGAAGTTTTGGTGGGAGGATGGAGCTAAAATTAGAAACAGGAAGTGGGGGGTGGGTAAGGACTCACGATGATTTCAGAGCTGGAGAGCCCACTCGACCGGAGTGCGGTAGGAACCCTGGGCCGGACGGTGGGTTTGCTGGGCGCTGAGCAGGCGGCGGTATGGCAGTGGGTTGTTCATCTGGCTGGCTTCGATCTTCTCCAGGAGCTTCTGGTTGAGGCGCCGGGTGCGGTCTTCGAGGGTCTCCACCTGGCAGATTTGGTGGACCCAGGCGGTTGGTGTGTACTTCGGCAGGCCGGCGCAGAGCTTCAGACAGCGGTTCTGGAGGCGTTGGAGGCGGATCCGGTTGCTGAGGGCGGCGCAATTCCATGCGATGGCTCCGTATTCCAGGACAGGCCGGATGAACTGCTTGTAGACGCGGAGGCGGAGGTCCATGCTGGCGCCCCAGTTGGTGCCACCGAGCGACTGGAGGACCCGGGTTCGGAGGCGGACCCGCTGGACGACGTCGTCGATGTGGTGCCGGAAGGTGCCCAGTCGGTCGAAGGTGACGCCCAGCAGCTTGGCCTTCTTGGTGAACTGGATCGGCTGGTTGTTGATCTGGATCTGGAATGGCTCGCCCCGAATGACGCCCTCGTCGAACGGTGTCTTGGTGAAATGGATGACGTTGGTCTTCGCCGCGCTGAGGGAGATTCGCCACTGGCTGCTGAAAATAAAAAACTGATTAACCGCCTCTTGCAGGCGGTCGACTGCGGCCTGATTCCTACCTTTGATCCAGATGGCGACGTCGTCGGCGAATTGGCTGGTGAGGACCCCCGTCTCTGGCGCTGGAGTGGGCATGTCGTTGGTGAAGAGGGTGTAGAGGAGGGGAGAGACCACCGCCCCCTGGGGCACCCCGGCTGTTGGATGAAATCTTCGGGAGAAGGTGCGGCCCACTCTGACCCGGAGGCTTCGGTGCTGCAGGAAGCTGGAGTACCACCGGAGGATCATCTTCGGGATGTGCTGGTTGTAGAGGTGGAGCATCTTCCAGCGGAGCCCATCGTGCCACACCGTGTCGAAGGCCTTCTCGATGTCGGTGAAGACGGCAATGATGTGGTCGTAGCGCCGGAATGGACCATGGGGCATCCGCATCGTCAGGACGTCCTGTGCCAACCTGAAAATATGGTCAAAAGTGCTACGGTCCTTACGGTTACCACTTTGCTCCGGGCGCAGGACGTTGGCTTCTTCCAGGCGGTTGTAGACCCTCCGGTTGATGATCCGCTCCAGGAGTTTCCCGATGACTGGCAGCAGAGTGATTGGGCGGTAGCTCTTCGGCGATTTGGCGTCCTTCCCCGGCTTCCCGATCATGACCACCGTCCCTGCTTTCCAGGCCGTTGGGTGAAACCCCAGGTTGAGGCAGATGTTGAAAAGGGCGGTGAGGCAGGTCAGGAACCGTTGAGGGGCATGGTAGAGCAGCGGCCTCCGGATCCCGTCTTCGCCCGGCGCTTTGTTCTTCATGCTGCGGATGGCGGATTGGACTTCTTCCTGGCTGATTGGAGCGCAGAGCGGGTGGTTGTCGTCATCGTCCCCGGGCAGTTGGTTGTCCTCCGTCCACTGCTTGCTGGTGAAGATCAAAGGTAGGAACCACCCGGCCGCGTGACCGCCTGCAAGACAGTTTTTCATTTTCAGCAGCCAGTGGCGAATCTCCCTCAGCGCGGCGAAGACCAACGTCATCCATTTCCAAGACCACCGCTTCGACGAGGGCGTCATTCGGGGCGAGCCATTCCAGACTCCAGATCAACAACCAGCCGCCCCAGTTCCCCAAGACCCCAGCTCCTGCCGCCACCCTCCACCCTGCCCCCCCCCCCCCCCCCCCCCCCCCACCCCCCCCGCCCGCCTCCGAACCCGGGTCCTCCAGTCGCTCGGTGGCACCAACTGGGGCGCCAGCATGGACCTCCGCCTCCGCGTCTACAAGCAGTTCATCCGGCCTGTCCTGGAATACGGAGCCATCGCATGGAACTGCGCCGCCCTCAGCAACCGGATCCGCCTCCAACGCCTCCAGAACCGCTGTCTGAAGCTCTGCGCCGGTCTGCCGAAGTACACACCAACCGCCTGGGTCCACCAAATCTGCCAGGTGGAGACCCTCGAAGACCGCACCCGGCGCCTCAACCAGAAGCTCCTGGAGAAGATCGAAGCCAGCCAGATGAACAACCCACTGCCATACCGCCGCCTGCTCAGCGCCCAGCAAACCCACCGTCCGGCCCAGGGTTCCTACCGCACTCCGGTCGAGTGGGCTCTCCAGCTCTGAAATCATCGTGAGTCCTTACCCACCCCCCACTTCCTGTTTCTAATTTTAGCTCCATCCTCCCACCAAAACTTCCTGCTTCTTCCCGCCAAATCCAACGGTCGTTTTTCCCGCCAAACCAACGGTCCAGCGTCTTCTTCCCGCCGACATCATCGCCAGCCAATCCCCCTTGCCAGTGATCATCAGCTGACCAGCCACACCGATCACCATCTCCCAATCATCGCTCAACGCCACAACGCGCCTGGAAAGCCATCTCGGCTCAGCAGGCGTCACCTCCCCATCATCATCGGGGCGGTGGCGAGACTGAAACGACAACCGAAGCCCGTCAACCAACTCTGAACCGCGAGGAAAGTGGAGGCAGGGGTACACTGCTTTTCTATTGCCCTGCGCCAAAGGTGCTCTCATGCCCTGAGTGCGAAAAGGCGTTCTCTGCAACCACCTTCCAGAAGGGACGTCAGTCCTTGTCGCGGCACATTGAGTCGCAGCACAGGATTATTGTCTCTAACCAGTACACTTGCCTTTTCTGCTTAACAGATATGGGAACCAGACCATCAGTCCACCTGCAGAAGTGCCAGAGAGTGACGTCTGTGGTGGACCCCACTGCGGACTTGCTGGGGAAATATCGCTGCAGCCAGTGCCCGTTCACCAGCAGCACTTGGCTTGGCCTGCAGAATCATCTCAACTCCCACAAGCTGGAACGACTGCAGGCGGAGAAGGGTACCCTGAAGAGCCAGTCCGACTATGCTGCCGTGGTAAGCGAGATCATGGCAAGTGTAAAGCCGAAACCCAAGCTGCAGCCGATAGAAACTATACTTGCAGAGACTCCGCCTGCCGAGCCAGAAACTCCCGCAGCTGACGAGGCGGGTGAATGCCTCACCATCCTGGACTCGGACGGTAACCTCGCTGTTCAACTGACCGAAGGGCTGCCCGGTGTGGACCTCTCTCTGCTGGACCAGTACGATGAAGTGGCCGATACGGAGACGGAGTCACAATCCTCCGCCCCACCATCTGCCACATCAGCCCCGGTGCCCAGTCCCAGCTTTCCTCCCGATGGGCCACCAC
>JASANF010010762.1:0-100407 GCA_030248245.1 Trissonchulus sp. WLG1_4
AATATTTCTGAACAGCATTGCTGTAAACTTACGCTTATTCCTGTGTTTATGCAATGCAATCCAAGTCAGATTCTAGCGCTGTGTCCCAAATCTAGTTTAGCGCGTTAGAATCCTACACATAAAATGGCACCAGTAACCACTAAAATCGGAATTGCAGGACGTTGAATAGCAAGGGAAATAGAGTACTGTGTGTTGGGTATATTGAGGCCATTTAAGTTATCTTTTCGCTTACTTACTTTGTTGATGGCAAGGAAAGTATAGTAGAGACGCCAAAACCACCTACAGTTGACTTACTTATACTTGGCCCAACTTTTCTTTTTATGATATAAAGTAAATAACATGAAAATTTACTGTAATGACGACGAATAGCTGATGCAACTTTCCGCTAAATTCTGTGCTGCGACACTAACATTAGGCTAAGTTCTCTGACATTTAAGGGGGTAATGTCGTTTTCGTGGTTTTTGACATTTCAGTGTAATTTTTGCGCCCACAGAACTCAAGCTAAAAACGGACTACGGCTTCGAAACTTTAACCACATTATCTTTAGGAAAATATCCCCACCCGTTTTTTTCCTTTTCTAAAAATAGTTTGTAGAGTCGGTGTTATGGCCTTTTGAAAATTTTAGAGAAAAGTCAAATTACGTGATTTTTGCACGAAAATGTCATTTTCTCAACGTAGAAACGACTTATCAACTATATCAAAAAAACGGGTGGGGATATTATGTCAGTACATAACTGCAAAAAGTTTAGTAGTTGTTGGCTGATCCTGAGTTTCATAACTGTGGCGCAAAAATTAGTCAAAAAACCGCTGATGGGGTGTATTCAAATGATAGCAGCAGTAAAATTGCAAAAGATAATCTGCTTTTAAATATAGTTTTTTTAAAGCTAGAAGGTGTAAAAAAATGTAAAAAAGACCGCTCTAGTTTTTGTTGAGGTCAAGTGCAGTTATGGTAGTTTAAAAAAACACCTAAAAACGCAATTACCCCCTTAAATCCAAATATTAGAATTAGGTGCACATTAGGAGCCAAGTCCTGAAGTGAACCGGCCGTGCCCTTGAGTGCACCAGTCCTATTCTAGGGTAAAAACTAGTAGAAACGCTTTTTTGAACTATCCTAAATGGTAGTAAATTGTGTGAACTGTAAACATATATAAAAATTTGTGAAACCGTTCGGTGTAAGATGAGAAATGTATATTCAAAACAAGCCATCTAAAGTACTGCACTAATGGAAAGTTGAATTGAAATGTGTAAAAAATAGTTCTACCAAGCGTATTTCAATTGTCTTCAACATTGTATTGAGTTTGTATTTCAAAATTGACATTTTACCATGCATTTTTTGTTTAATTTAGGTGCCTTAAACTGCACCAAAAACGCATACTGAGTGGTGCCCGAAAGTGCACCAAATTTGGGGTCACTAAACCTGTACCAAAGTGTCAGAATTTAATCTTGTTTTCACATGCTGTCCCTTGTTTCTCAAGGGTATGAGCTTTTGTCACCAAAAATTATCTTTCAAAACTATGTTGTATAGCTGAGTAATAATGAACCACTTATTGGTGCAAAACTGGGCGCCTGGTGCACTTTTGAATTTAGGTGGTGCAAATTGTAGGATTTGATAAATCGCAGAAAATAGCTTCTCAAGCTTGTTAGCTTCAGTTTTAAGTTTCATAATTTACATATTTGAAATCAGCGAAAATTTTTGAGTTTAGTAGTGTCAAAAATGCACTCACTTTATGCTGAATTTTTTGTATTATTAAAGCTTTTTCAAAAAACGGTCAAAGGTCTTGTCCGCTTGGACAGCACACATTTTTCAGTGAAAAAAGTTTCTTGCAGAAGTGTACACTGCTTATTGCATGTACATCCTTCACATTGGTGTCAATTATAGTGGTCAGATTCCTCTATCATATGGTGTAATTTTTCCTGCTGCGCCACAGCGCAGCAGGCTTCTTTAGAATGAGGTGTCGGAAAAATAACGTGTAACTAAGTGAGTTATGTGTGTGCGTCTTTGCGTGTTGTTATCTGTGTGATTGTGCGGATATCTGTCAACCTGAGTGTGTACGCGACGTGTGTCTGGTCAGTGTTCTGATCTTTGTGTGGCTGTGGTGTTGTGCATTACGTACATAAAGAATAGTGCAACAGAATTTAATTGACTGAAGCTCATTTGCATATCGAACAGACGTCTGTATGAAATTTAGTTATATGATTAGTGCAATTGAAAACATGCTGAAGTCTCGCCAACATTTGATTGTACAGGTTATACATGTATAAATAGACATGAATTACTCAAACAAAATAATCACCTCCAGTTTTTGTTTTCACATTCTTCAGATTGTCACAAATTGTTCACTTACTCAATTTTTTCCAATGGCGGACTGAAACAGCTATGATTGGGTTAATTTGCACTATGAGTTTTTGTAAACATCAATAAAACTTTTGTATAAACTCATTAATTTATGTGCACAGTTGGTTGGTTTGGTGACTTGCAGTCTCACAGATGACAACTGGCAATAAGTAAAACTTCTCATTAACATGATTAAAGTATTTGCTGCGCAGCAGATTTTGTTTCACAGAGTGATATTATAAGTTTCATACTTCGGGCCCATTTTGCATTGGGCTTTGCTTGTTAAGGCGACGATTACACTACAGTTTAAGTTACATACATTCAGTCGAACATACAAATGGTGCACATTAGGACTGGTTCACATTTGGCGTCTCTACTATAGATGTCTTTCAGTGGACTGCACCAAATCGGATTAACTTAAGTCTGAGCTTGAGCTAAACTCCAGTTAAATCGATTTAGTTAAATCCCAGCTAAATCGCAGCTAAACCTGTTTTCAACTAAATCTTAAGCGCCAACTGTGCTAATCTTCATTGGTGCAGCGGACTTAAACCGATTTAAGGAAATTAAGCCTGAGCTAAATCGGTTTAAGCTAATCGTCAGTAAATCCGATTTGGTGCAGTCCGCCGAAGCCTGACTTCGCGGACAAATACAGTACGAATCAAAAATAGAGTCTGATGCTCGTACGAGCACGAGCACTTGGTGGCATATGCTCGTAGCAATTTAGGTGCGCGCGAGCACTGCTCGAAAGCAGTCCAATTTTAATGACATTAACTTGGCAGTCCACACCAACAGCTGACTTGCATTCGTGTCACTCGTGATAAATAAAGGGGGGCGTATAAATGAGCTCAATTTGTGAAAGAAGTGAATTATATTGTACGGAAAATTTAGAGATTAAGTCAACAATATAACTTAACATTTGAAACTTACTTACATATCAAGTATGTTTTATAATTTTTGATTTTTGACCCTTTTTCACCTTCAGCGTAACTGGAGCCTTTCCCGCCCAACGTTGACCTCAAATTATAGCTAAAGTTAGCCACTCTTCTGTTTCGACTCACCATACAGCTAAAATTTTCCAGCAAAAACTGATGGATAATCACTGGTCCTGATTACTCAGTTACTTTGTAGTGTCCTCGTGTATAAATTAATAGTGATCGATAGCCATAGCTATACGTAATATTGCAGTTTGTTTCTGACCTTTTGCAATTAGGCACAGAATAGAAGAATGAATGAGGGAATGAAAAGTAAAATGAGTGAAAAGAGGGAATGAATTTAAGAAAACATTGTGTAGTAACTAGAATTATCGTTAATTGTATATACATCGCAAAAATACGTTTATGAAGGCTAATATGGGACATGTTAGCCACGTTCTTCTGTGACACTTTTTCTTGAGACTTTAGTGAGAAGAGTAGTTTTCATCGAAGAAACGCAAATTTTGGTTTTCTCAATATTTCTAGAGAGTTATATTTGTCCATAGAAATAATTCGCTGCAATGGGGGCATGCAGCTTAGTATCCTAATAAAATATATTTTTGCCCACAAGTATTTTTTAAGAAACTGATATCATAGATTTTACTCAAACACAAAGGTATTATGTTAAGTACCCTATTGAAGTTATGCACCGTATAAGTGTAAGTTATAGCACGATGTAGCGTGCACTCAGCGATTTATACGCACTGTTACGTGAAGTGCCAAGTGCACGAACGAGTGCGCGCAGCTCACGAGTTCATGCACGCGGGCTTCACGTGCCAGTGCATATAGTTGCTGAGTGCATGCTACAAAGTATTATAACGTTCTTATAAGATGCCTGTCTTGAAATATACAGTGCAATACATAAGTCAATAACTAAGATGCACGCCTACAGCAGTGCAATAACTAATGCACGCTGTGAATCTAGCAGCGTGCACTTAGTTATTGGCGTTAGTTATTGCACTGTTTTTTCAAGGCAGGTATGATATAATCAAAATTATAAATACAACTTAAATCTAGTTGCCCCTCTTGAACAAACTAGGTGTGTCATATAGCTGAGGTGAAAACCTGACCTTCGCGATAAATTGGAGCTGAGGTTGACCACAAAATGTTTTGGCTACCAAGTTTAAAGTTAAAGGGGAAGCGACAATAGCAATTATTAAAAGCTACTTTTATGAACTTTGTAAAAAATGAAAAAGCAAATATTATAAAATAAAAAAACGGCAAAAAGTTAGTTAATTTGATTTTTAAAGGTATCTCTGTGATATCAGAGTTTTTTCACATTTCAAGCGTATTTTAATTCAATCCCCCTTTATCACGAAGTGACACAAATGCAAGTCAGCTGTTGGTGTGGACTGCCAAATTAATGTCATTAAAATTGGACTGCTTTCGAGCAGTGCTCGCGCGCACCTAAATTGTTGCGAGTGTATGCCATCAAGTGCTCGTGCTCGTACGAGCATCAGACTCTATTTTTGATTGGTACTGTAAGCTAAAGAGTATTCCAACTTGGCTACATACTGTAATTGCTAAATATTTGCTAATAAGTCCTAACGTTTGAAAAGTGCAGACTGTGAAAATGAATGTGTTTACCTATGTTCAATGTGGATTGTGTGGATTGTGCACCATGCATTTTTATTCGTTAATCGTTACATTGTTTACTGATTGTTGTCGTCAAATTGTGACTTGTCAGTGCTATAGTTAGTGAGATCGTTCACAATCTCTAAGAATTGGAAATGGAAACCTCGGTACGAGTCAAGGGCGTCCCCAACTGGGGAAAGGGTGGGAATCCCCCCGGAATTTTTCCCCAAAAAATTCACAAGAGTCCCCCTCGAAAAAAAAACCAAAATAGGCCTAAAAATAAAAAATTCTCGAATTTTGCTAGGGGCTGAAGCCCCCAGACCCACGTAACTCTGTGGGTCGAAGTTGCTTGTTATTATCTTTCATTAAAACTAATGCATGTATACACGAGTACATTATGCTGCATTTACTTGTGTAATAGGCTGCCTGATGTGACGTTCCCACCTTTGGTTTTAATGTATCTGTCAGAAACTCAGAAAAAATTTCAGATACGTCTAACTTGGTGGCTAAGTGATCTTATATTTGTAATGAGAATTTACGAAACAATTGGAAGGTCGTTTCCCCCTGATTTTAAAATAATTGAACCCACAAAACGTGGCGCGTTTAATATTTCCTTTGGAATATTGACACTCAGGCCTCACAATCTGTTTTGAACAAAATTTTTGTCAATAAAGTGAACTGCGTTCTGACATCAAAAGTACTTTCGGCACGTTTTTGGCCAATTTGTAAGTTTTTACAGTAACTCAGTATGTATTTATGTAATCGCTGATACCAAACTAAGCAACTGCAGCAGGATAACTGCACTATTATTATTTTTTAGAATCGCAATACACACTGAAAGAAAGCGAAGCTGAATATGGCGAAATGTTAAGGGTGGCAAACATGGATTTTGCACTCAACAAAGGAACGTTGCCCTTTTAGAGCCTGCCTGTTTAAATCTTGCACCTAAGTCTGTGCACGGTTAAACAGAACGGAACGAACCATATTATACACGTGACTGACCAAACCGACCACAATAGTTTGGCAGTGATTTAGTTAGAATTGGAAATGAAATAAATTTGAAGTATATTAACACTACTCAGATGAACATCCAAAATTGTAAACAGCCAATCGAAAAGCTAAAATATTGTGCTTAGTAACTATACTATAAAAATGACTAATGAAACCGGAACCGGAACCAACAGGGTGGAACCGGAACCGATTCGGAACCGGAACCAAAACCGATTTTGCCGACTGCAACCGGAACCGGAACCGATCCGAACACTACGTATGAGTGACGACTGATTCTTGACAAATATCATTCATAGTTTCATAAATGTTACTGCTATCTCTAACAAGTTTCTTTGTTTATATTAATACAGAAAATTTCACCTGCGTTATCTACTACAATAAACATGCCGAGTTTTCGGTTTTGTGATGTCTTCGCGAAAACAAAAAATTCTGTCTAGTTCATATTCTGCTTTATTTATTGTCATTAGTTTGTTTCTGACTTTATTTATAATTCTGTTTTTTCATTCAGCGTATTCTGTATGTTGTTTTTAGCACATGCGAGTTGAGTTTTTCGCTGCCATGCTTTTGCAATGACATGGCCCCTGGAAGCTGCACCAATTCATCAAAACACCGTTCGCAATTGAATGTGACTTAGCCCACCTGTGTTGATTCAACGTACAAAGCCGCTTTCTTAGGTCTTCTATGCAATGATGTGCAGACAAATAATCTGGAAAAATTGTCTTAAACCAGTTTTGGGCAGCCAACAAATGAACCGTCCAATAACAAAAAGTCACAAAACAACCAGATAGTACACATCAAAAATGACGTCTTTATGTTCATGCTGTTTGAAACTCTCAAAAATATAAACAGATGCATAAAATGTAGCTTGTAATAAAAATACTTATGTCATTTGAGCCTTATTTTTTTAACTTTACAAATTTTTCACCATCTTCCATAAAAACTGTTAACTAACGATTTTACGGGATTAAACGATTTCAGACTGGACTAAATGAGCAAAAAAGTCAGCTGCTTAAAACTCCAAACTCACTCAAATCAAAACCAACAAAAATTATTCTCTGATGGAATTAAGACCATTTATGTAGTCCAGCCTAAAAATTTGCGTGCCAATACTGACGTCCAATCCAAATATTGTTGCCACAAATAAATACAAAACAAACATATAAACACAAAAATAACAATTAATAAACTCTATTATCTTCAACTGGGCCCGGTTGCTCAACATTATAAATCTTACAATTGTAACAATTGTAAAATTTCACAAGCTTCACAATTGTTACAATAGTAAGATTTCACAAGCGTTACAATTGTTACAATTGTAACAATTGTAAGATTGGCCTATAAAATGTGCATATATAAATTCAATTGTGAAATATTTTGGGATTACAATTGTTACAATTGTAACAATTGTGAAATTTCACAATTGTTACAATTGTAACAATTGTAAGTCTTTGCGCAACCGAATACCACATCGGTCCCCTAGAACAACAACCGGATAACTTAATGAGAAAATCGACATTAAAGTTTGCAGCATTTTGATCCAGCATTTATTCAACCATTTTTTATAATCAGTAGCTTAAATAAACCTCAACTTTGTTCTATTTTTACGCGGCCCCCGCGTATATACTACATACAGATTCTCTTGCTCCCACGTTAAATCGGCTAGGTCGATTTCGCAGTGTTAAATTACACTGCACTGGCAGGTAGGTCGAATCTAACTATGGCTGAAGCGAAGACTGGCTGATTGTATCGCAATATGAAATTGCAACGCAAAAATACTTGTAGGAATCGAACTCTTGTCAACCGATCCGAAAGCAGCACCGCTACACGCTCGGCTACCTGCCCTCCAAAATATCCTGATCAATGGGATCATTTGTGCATAATTGTAGTTTATACGTATTACGTAACAGTGTCACTGTGCTTATAGGTACATTGTTTGTTGAAATTTTATTTTGATTGATAATTAATTTATTTTTCGACTGTTGCGGTTTTAAAATCTATTACCCTTGCATGGCAACTTCCCGCTGATATTTGAACACTGCTTTTTCCTGTCGCTACCTCAGTAGCGACAGGACTTAACATTTGTTTTGCGCTACGTAAATTGCACGTCTTACATGTAATCACTGTGGCAAATTTGTGAGCGTGTTTGTGTGTAATTTTTCTGTAATGTGTGTGTGTGAGCTGGCCCAGGCGGCCAGCCAGCTAGCTTCGGTTTGTTGGTGCTGGCTAGCTTACTGTAGCCCCGAAATGGCCAAATTAGTCGTTTTCTATTGTTCTTTAAAGCCCTAAATATAATTTTTTTAATGACTGACGCTTCAATTATCAAAAACTAGGTATAAAATGCATTTAATTACTTCCAGAATTCTTCAAAACAAGCAGCAACAAAAAAGTCATCCCAAAACTAAGTAGGTAAAACGCACCTTGACGGCAGTTTCGAATATTTGAATATTTGAAAACAAGTGTTTAACAGAAAAACATAATTATTTTGGCATAACAGTTTTATTGGTACCTCAAGTTACACGCTTATCACAGTGTCCTTTATTCTGCAAGCTTAATGTTTGTAAGTACATATGTAGTTGCTGTACACAACTTCGTCAATCAGAGACTAATTTCGGGTGCATGAGCTAGACTGGAAGACTGAAACAGATTGTATTTACAACTGTGAGTCTGTACTATCTTATAGACGCAAATACGGACAAGTATAAACCAAGCTTAAGGCATTTTAAACCATGGTGTAAAATTGTAATCCATAAATGCACCGTGTTTTTTTCGCAAACACCTTGATTTGATTGCTATACCTACAGAAAATGCACTAACCTAACAGATATTTGTTTTTGCTAAAGCCCTGTGGTGGTTTGGTTTATCGGAATTTGTGCCTTAGGTTGGGCAAATTCAAGGTATTCACACATATAAAGCTGCTGAAACCTGGGGTGAGTCGTCAACCGAGAGTTGGGGGGTGCTACGCTGTTTTTTTAAATTAGGGAACTGAATGTTGGATGGATCGGGAGAAAGAGTCGGATCAGGTGTGTGTAAGACTGTGCTAGTGCAATCCTTCATGGTTATATATCGTATGTGGATCCACCGGTCTTCTTGAGGTTGGCAAACCCTATCAGTCACATCAGAAAACCGTGTGTGGGTCGAATGAGGTAGACTTAGACGACTAGGTTTAAATCTGGTATCGGGTTGGCCACGTGAGCAAGGTGCCAATCAAGTTTTATTGTTTAATCCCTGCATTGTTTAAAAGAATGTTAACGGCTTAATAAGAATAATATTTGAGGCTGACAGAGTTGGGGGTTCTGTTGGGTGCAGTGTTGGTAACCATTCTCCAAGTCCACACACCAAAGTCTCAGGCTCAATTCTCTACACATTTTTTCTTTTTTCTTTCACAAAATAGGAAAATCCTTCTTCAACATAATTATTTAAAACTATATTCGTAAAATTAACATCAAATTTACAAACGTTTAAAAAAATACCAAAAAACTTTGTAAAAGTTGAAATAATGTGAGCGACAAGCTAAACTTCCTTTGAAGGGACTTCTTCCAGCTGATGTCTATTCTACCGATTTTATGTTGCACTGACTGTTCGTCATGACTTCAATTATGCTGTGACCATGGATCAAAACTCAATAAATTTTGCATAAAATTGCTGCTTGTTGTCAACTTCTATAGAACCTACATTAGTCGAAGTTAACTTCGATGTTCCTGTGGTCTCATGGTGTAATGGTTATCACTCTGGACTCTGAATCCAGCGATCCGAGTTCAAATCTCGGTGAGAACTTGCATTTTTTAATTTTGTTTTTTTAAAAATCTCCTTAAAATTTTTTGAGTTTTTGACTTTCAACTGAGTTTGCAATTACGTAATTATTCCTTGTTTTTGAGAGACTTTGGAGCTACTCAGCAGTAAGTGTATGCAGAAATCGAGATTTACGTATCATTTTATCCGCAAATAATAGCCGCGTTTAATATTCAGCTGGAATATTGACACTCGGACTCCAACCTCACATTGTACCCTTTCTTACTCAGCAGACGAGCTTGTTCTGTAAAATTTCAACAGAAAAGCTTTAACTGACAATTTTTCCAAAGCAATTGCAGGTTTTCAAAAGCAGTTGGCCGGTTGTTGCAGCACAAATTTTACACATGTTTGATGGTTTGGCCGGTTGTTGCACTGACACATACATGATGAAGATCAACAGTTAACCGCTTTCTAACCTGATGCACCAAGAATTTACGCTGACATCATGAATGCTCTAATTTGGCACAGACATAGTAGAAGGTACTACCTAATGAGTTTCGAAAAAAGTATGGCGCTAACTGCTGTAACTAAATAGTATTTCACCAAATTCAACTTGTACGAAAAAAGTGCAACAACCGGCCAACTGAAAAGCTGCTCTATCTTCGCACAAAATGCAAGCTTACGCACAAATTAGCACCACTGGATAGAGCATCATCGATTGTACAAAAGTAGCTACTTAACTCCATTTTTTCAAAAAATGAAGTTAGCCGGTTGTTGTTCCAGGTGACCGACATACAATTGTTACAATTGTAACAATTGTAGGTTTTTGCAATCGGGCCCTGATCACCATTGCTTTATTGCTTGAATATTGAATTGATATTGGAATTATTGATACTGTTTCAGTCTACAATTGCAGACGTAAAAATACTAGTGTAAAAAGTAGCTTGGGCACATACTGGTCCTTATTGGAGTTTAATTAAGAATGGTCTTGACGAAAAATTTGTTTCACCTACGGCCCCCTTCCCCGAAATTTCATTATGATTCCGCCCCAGTGAGGGGAGCAAGCGTCGTTTGAACACAGCAGAGATATAGTTCCTCTGACGGCACCCGCTCAGTTTCGTACGTAATTGAAAGACCTTCGGCGCTACCGTCAAATGAGAGATCGGTCTACACTGCACCTTCTTATTTGCAGGCCGTACGAAATTTTGCCTCAGCGAAATAACTTTAAATAAAGTAAAACGGGGTAAAAACTGAAAAAAACAAAAAGCCATTAAGTTACAGTCCCTTCCCTTAGGTCCAATATATACGTCGTACGTACAAAGAAATACAGAAACGTATCAGTGTAATGTGTATCACGTAAACTTACATGAAGCATCCTCTAGATATTACCTACAATGCATTCTGCATCAAGCTTTTTTACAAAACTTAGCTTCCTCTCGCTAAAATTTTCTGTCAGTATATATTTTTCTAAAGTACAAAACGTTCCGGCTTTCTTAACATCACTCATTTTTCTATTTTTTCTAACACAAACTTTATATAACTACGTATGTATATATAATAAATCGAGTTCAAACTTAGCTACCAACAAAACTAGGTTGAAATTATCACACAGAATTTGTATAGTTTTATTAAAAGAACACATCTGTATAAATATAAATATTTTAGGTGTATATCCAGTATAATATCAACAAAAGTAGTCTACAAACCTAACACAATAGGGGCCATTGAATGCGAATTTTGGTTTTTTTTCACAATGCCTCAACTTCAAATTTGAAAAGTATTCCAAGTATGGTTTCAAAATGCATGTATCGTGAAGTTATTCTCAGTCAGTGTGCAATAAAATAACGAAAGTCACTTACACAAGTGCAATAAACACTCATTACTGAAGAGACAGCGTCACAGAAACAGCCTATAATAGCATTGTTAAACCAATGTTTATATTATACAGTGGTATTACGTAAAATAGATTTCGAGCGAGTTTTACTTCTGCTAGATAAAATAAGGTAGCACATAGTGTCAGTCGCACTCTAAGTTTGGCAGTTTCTTGCGTATATACTTGAAGTGAACTTTCGATTCACGGGATAAAATAGTTCATTTTATGATTCACACAATACGTGATTTAGGAGCATGCTGAGTTGAGGTTGAATTATCATAATTACTAAACTGGTTCAAGTTTCACTAAATGATGTATACGTGCAATCTAATAAACTATTATACATGAACAGGAAAAAAATTAAATACAATCCGCAGTAAATTTCTTATATGACTCCCAAGGAAGAAAATTTTAAGGGCATATTTTAAAAAAATGCAAACACCAATGAAATTGCGAAAAACTGTGACAAATTCGCCTCAGAGTCTCGGACTGAGACCCCGTGTGCGTGACCGTTTTAGATAGAACAGAGTCTAACGTTAAATACCTTTGGTGAATTGGCCTTTGTGTACATAGTAGTATATTGGGTTTTGTGCAATGGTATATACCTCATAAGGCCGAAATTGTTCATAAGGAGACGTACTAGAAATTTTTTCCGACACGAAAATTAAAACAAAAGTCGGAAACGTCACATAAGACAGTATATTACACAAGTATACAGCATAATCAGGGACGTAGCCAGGATTTTGAAAGGGGGAGTCGCACCCTGTCCACTTTTTTACTTACTCAGTGATAGCAGTTTTGAAGTTGAAGTGTTTAGCGATTTTAGTTCTACACGCGCATTGTATATAAACGCAAGATAACTGAGCCATAGCTTGCAGGGAAAAAAATTGGAGATTTTTTCAATTTTCAGGCCAAATTTGACCCACTGGATACGTATCAGAAAGGAAAATTTAAACAAAAGATGGGAACGTCTGACGTCACATCAGACAGTGTATTACACAAATAAATGCAACATAATCTACTCTTGTAGACAGGCATAGGCTTTGATGAGATATAATAACAAGGAATAGTAAACAACAGAATTGCAGGGGATTGGGGGCGGTAGCCCACAGGGAAAAATTCGAGTTTTTGGATTTTTAGGCCAAATTTGGCCAACTAGAGATGTATCGGACATTTGTTTCGGCCGGGCAATAATAAACAACAGGGGGACGAGGAGTACCTTGTGTTAAATCACTGGAAAAAATTTCGGCGGGGGTGCAATTTATCCCCCCCCATATTTCCCCCCCCCCTCCCTGGGTACGCCCTTGCTGGCGTTCCTAAAGAACAAACCAACACTCGTGTTTCATAAAATAAGCCTATATTTTGTTTTGTGGAGACAGTCTTGTGTTATTAAAACACTCCATAATATGGCAATTGTGCTGGGTTTCACAGACCATGCTAGCATTATTCACAACATTAACGTCTTTTCCGTAAATGCATTTTACACACTGGTTCTTAAGCATTGAAGCATGTCAGAAAAACACTGCAACGACAGAAGATATGCAAACATAAAGAGCAATATTTTCACAGGTTCTGAAACATTAATTGGCTAGGATTTATACAAAAAGGGCTGACCTTATTAAGCTTTGTCTGAATCTAGCGTCTTATCAAAGAACACACGAAACTGTTACACAAATTAATTTAATCAGACTCAAGATTAAAATAATATAAGCTTTTATGAACACAAGCCATAAATACAACATATAGTATCAAGAGTATAGTGAATCATATACCAACACAATTGCATATTATAAGACAATCATCACAGGTTAACTCGGGATACTATAGACATATTATAGACCCCCATATTTTTCATGGTGATCGGTGGTACAAACTACAATTCATAACAGATGTCATAGATGAGACATATGTTAAGAATATCTTGGGATATTTGGACGAAAACTGGGACTCTGTGTCTACTGGATTCACGAATGAAAACGGGATCCGTTTTGGGCGGAAGCATTTACCCCACATGTCTGGAAGTTTTTTTAAAAAGTCAGCCCTTTAGGTCATAAGGCAGTTGGCAACAGTGATCTTTCTGCCCTACACTTTACGGACCCTGGTATATTTTTAGTGGGGGGGGGGGCTGGGGGGGCGCCCCCCCCCATTTGGTCCGGAGCCCCCTATTTTGAGACCTATTTTGAAATATTTTGACATTTCAGATGATGTGCCCCCCATAGCCCAAATTTTTTTCCGGAAGGACTTTTAGCGACTTTTTAGCTGTAGCGATGTCGTGTTCGACGGGTTTTTGGGTCCTTTTTTGCTAAATTTAGTAATAATGTATCTTTAATAACGTATGAAAACGTAACATTTAACGTATAATAACCAATTTTTCGTGTAAAAATAGTGTTTTATCGTGAATTTGGTGCGCCCCCCCATTTTGGTCAACGCCCCCCCCTCATAAAATTTTGCCTAAAAATATGCCAGCGGACCCCCGAGTTAAACTATGAGAATCTTGTTCTGCGTATGCATTATATACTCCTGATATAAATGTGACATTGCAAAATATATACATATAACGTCCGTCATATCTTTGTACATGGTCTGATAATACACGTATATTTGCAAGACGTTCATTGTGCAATAATCAATCAATAAATTACGACTATTCACAACAGAACACAAGGTTGAGTTTGTCCGTTTGTGCACATATTGATTATGGCTGAAGAGTGACCATTGCACACAACTGAGTACATACATGTAACGAGATCAAATTTTTTATTGCGGGGGGGCCTGTCCGGCCAAATTTTGGGGACCCTGCCACCCCCCTGATCGACAAAAAATACCCTAAATTTACCAAAATTTAGTAAAATTTTCTCAAAAACGTGCTATTTTTAATAAATTTTGTTCAAATTTTCGAAACCCCCCCCCCCCGGCCCCTCGATTTTGAGGGGAGGGGTTCCCTCCTGTCGCGATGTTTGATAATCGCGATCTGACAGTGACTGTACTTGTGTTTCAGGCGAGCGAAGCGAAGAAAGAAGAAGACGAGTGGATTGTCGTAGCCGTCACCCAAGAAGACGGCTCCCATGTCACCCGACGCGTCCCCCCCCCCATATTCGCTCACTTGGCGAATCTTAGGCTCTCTAGGCAGATGCAGGAATAGGGGTTAGGTAGGATACCCATAGGCGTACTGCCCTGTAGGGGCAATTCCCAGTGAGAGAAGACTTCCAGATACGAAGACCACCCGAGTCCCGGAACTGAGATAGTTGATTCCAGCTAATTGTTCTCATCGGTTTCAGCTACCGTCATCCGAGACGGTCGGTGGGCTCTCTGTTATTACCAGCAGCTATTTACCGGGTGGCATTATCCACCAGCTGCTTCATCATTGCTCTCTGGTACCTTGGTCACCAGTGAAGTCCATTTCGCCGGCTCTCTCTCGGCCGACATCCAGCAGCGACAGACAATTCACGCGTCCCGCTGCCAGGGACTCCGAACTGACGAACGACCGGAGACAGCGTGAAGATCCACTGTCCTCACTCCAGACACTCGCGGGTCCGGCTACCAGAGACTCGCACTCCAGACAGTGTGACTGTGTGAGTATCCGCTGTCCCCCTTTCCAGACGACGATACGTTGGTCATCAGCTCCAACGATTCCTGCTCCGGACCGTGGCACTGTCTCCATCCAACGACTCGGGGCACCCAGTTCAAACGGCGACTGACTCACCACTCAACATCTAGCGCAGGTGGGCAATCATTTATTTGGGTTCTGTGTTGTATCCGTTTCTCCACGACACCTCCCAACCCCCCTCATACATGTATGACTGAGTATATACTTTCTCCAAGCCTATTGTCACTTTGTCAATAACCAATTTGTGCACTAGATTGCCTCCCACATAACAGCTAATCAACTTTCTTGCTTACGGACAAACAGATACCTTGCGGGCAACAAAAAACCTAGGCTACAAGTGGGCAAGCGTAGTTTACACATAATGCTTGTCATTTCTAAAGCTTTTGAAATAAAGTACATAAAAATATTAATACGTAATCACAGTAGTCAATTTATAAAATTCATATAAAAATATAATTGTTTTGTAAAAAAACCGTGTTATTGATGAAACTATAAAAACAAAATTTCAGCTTGATTGTAAAAATTTAATCCATACTCAGATCAGTTTTAAAATTTAACACACACAGATTAAAATTAAAAATCAAACTAAGCTACTATATAAAGGATTAACACAAGTACAGTGATATGTGATCAATAATTAATCATTACAACTCACAAGTGATTGCTAGAGTAACATTAGTACAATATTACATAAAAGCGCACAAAACAGTGTCTAATACTAACCTTTGGATCCGGTGTAAATTACACGTAAACATTGGCGGATAAAAAAAACAACAACAGACTAAACAAAAATGACTAAATTCGATGAAAGCCAACCACAGGCTTAAATGGGCGAGGAAATGGCAGCAAACAAAAACATAGCTAAGCAGAAACGCAAACTGAAATAATGACAAAAGTTTTGATTAGTGTATATACTTATATACACAAACTAAATATCATTGATCTGATTTGTTCGACAAACATAATTTATAAAAAAAATGAAAACGACAAAATCATCAATGAAATACAAAAAAAACATCAATGAGTACATCATCTCCATTTTTCTGGGGCCCGTTCGTTTACCGGATTAAACAGATTGGACTTATTCTCATTAAGAAAACTATTAGTCCCCTAAACATCGAGAGTCCGGGAACATCCATGTTTATCCGGACTAAATCACTGAAACTTGTTAAATCGGACTAAAGTCTAACAAAAAATAGTTGCACCACTTCCTACTTATTTATTTGGTGGCATGACTTCTGCGACCACTTTGCTGTATGTTCTCTTGATAGACAAAATCTATTCTTTTCTTAACGAAATCACATTTTGTTTCGTTTGAAGTGGTGCACGTGCAACTATTATTTGCCGACATCATAAATGCACAAGGGGGAGGGGTAGGGGGGTGTCCAACCCCCCCCCCCCCTTCAGACACCAGGCACCCCCCTGAACCCCCTCTTCGATTGCCGAAAAAGTATACCAAAATTGAGTAAAAAGTCGAAACAATGCAAAAATTTTCCGGCTGCAGCCAAAAAGTGCCCAAAAATGAGTTCAAAAGCGAAAGAGAGCAAAATGTTTCCAGCTATTGCCGGAAATCAACCAACACCAGGACCACCCCCCCCCCTCTTCGCCAAGGGTCGGGCACCCCCCTTAGCCGATTGCTCCGTGCATCTCTGGTCAACTTTAGAATGAACGAAGCTCTAATCCGGCAAACGAAGGTTTTGAGCCAAACGCACAACCCCCGTAATTCACTCATGTTCATGTTCCATGGATCGAATCCCAGCGATGACGCCGAAGCCGATGAGACTGACCACCATCTTGGGCATGTTGGGGTGTTCATTGTCGCGCTCGTGGATGAAGACTTCGAAGAAAGTGACGTAGAGAAATGTGCCCACAGACAGGCCTTCGAAAACCATCACCAAAATCTCCTTCGTCTCTGACTCAATCTGATCCACCGCAATCCCAATCACGCAGCTGAAACAATATCAATACTCTTAAGGGTGGACTTAGCAAAGGTGGTTTTACTAAACCATGGTTTTACATACGTTTTTATATGATTTGCACATAATTTCATTACGAAATATGTAAGACGTGTCTGCAGGAAAAGAATTGTACAATATTGTTTCACAACCATTGGAGGAAAACTTGTGTAAGACATTTTTCATCGCATATTCAGCAGCCAACACGACTCAACCGCTATTCAGTGTGGATTCAAGCTTGATCATAAAGCACGCCTCATAATCGTCCTTTTCCTTGCCCCTATCGCTTAATCACCAAGCAGTCCTAAAAAATCTACCTAGCCAAAAGAGTCCACTTTTGTTTACGAAAAAGTTTTCGTAATGACAAAACATTTCGGTCAATGCATCACAATAAAGCCCGGTTCATAGTTGTCCTTAAAAACACAGGAACAAGGACAAATTTCGGTCAGCTGCTGTGAAAAATTGACACATGCGTTTGAACTACTTATTTGCATACGGCCTGGATTGGAAATGACCTCAACTATCTTCATCCGAAGTATTGGCTTATTTGGACTTGCTATTTTTCTGGAATCGCTTGAGGACAAACTAGGGATAAGGACAAGGACGAGTAAGAACCGGGATTAATTGTCCAAATCAAATGTCGCGGTCCCTGTGCCCAAGTTCTTACGGACAAGTATTCAAACTTAGACTTTGTTCCTCGCAAAGGGATGCGGACAAGTATAATATTATGTGACATACCCCAGTGGGCTCATGAGAGCGAGCACAAGCATGGACAGGACGACCATGCGCAGTGAGTGGGCGTGTGTGCGGGCCAGCTGTAGACCAACGCTGAAGGCCACGATCACCTTGTGGAAGATTATGCTGAGGAACAGAGCCGTCACCGACTCCGCACTGCTCTGCACACCGAACGCTATGCCTAAAACACAACGCCACTACCTTTTTTGACCAAAAAATACCGATTTTGCCAATTTTTGGTGAAAATTGCTTAAATTTCACAAAAAATGTCTATTTTTTCAAATTTTGGCCAAAATTTGACTCCCGCTAGGACCCTCCCTCCTCTTTTCCCCCTTTCCCCCTGGCGGGACCCCTCTCCATCCCCCGGGACCGAATTTTTGGGGGTCTCCCCCCATCCCCCTAACTACATGTATGACAACTACTCGTTCTGTCGTGCTACAAGTGTGATTGCATCAATTGAAGAAATTGAGAAAAGTTTATATCTTAAAAGTTTCTCAGTCAATTTCGATGAAAGTTTGCCAAAATATCCCCAAAGGTGTTTGCAAACATTTTTTTAATGTTTTTGCAAGCAGACTATGAATAAATAATGAGTAATTAACCTTTTATCCCTATCTTAATGCTTATCAACGCATCAGCGATTATATACTAAAGTGTGTTTCGCAGAGAATCTACGCGCTGATTGGCCAGCAACATGTTGCACAAAACGGCAACATGTGGGCTGGAAATGACGAGCGCATCTGCCTGCGCTATAACACAGGCAGAAAGGAGAGTGTCTCACTCTTCTTCTAAATAGAGTGAGACACCATTATGTACTCTTGTTAATATTAAATTAACACCATATTAATTATCATTGTCAATTACGATGCTTAAGAAATCTTCAACAAGTTCGACTACAGTACCACCCTCTGAGCAATCTCAAGCCAGGTCACATATGGCCTTCTCCAAAATTGGATTTAACGGATTAGATTTAAATTAATTTTGCTAATACCACAGCACAAAATGAAAATAGCCGGCAGAAATTTTGCCCCACATGGCTCACATACGGTACCTCGGTGTGTGCCAAGTTTCAAAAAATTACGTTTAACTGACGCTGCGTTATTGACGAAATAAAGTTTAAATTTAATCCGATAAATCCAATTTTGAATAAGACCCATAGGGAACCTTCAATGATGGAATGGAAGGAAAGGGCAATGAGCAGGGTGAGCGATCGCACGCCGTGATGATGAGCGTGCGGCTTGAAGCTGATCTTGATGGGGGGGTCTTCGCACGGGCCCCCCGCCTCCCCGCACGGCCCCTGCTCACAGCACTCGGGCTCCGCCGTCGTCAGACTAGTCACAACCTCGCGAGCCGATGAACACGGTCTAAAACAAAACACAACACAGTTAAAGTGCCCAGCTCTGCCATACATTCACTTGTGTAATAATACACTGTCTGATGTGACGTTACCATCCTTTAATTTTACTTTCTCTGTCGGAAAAATTATTTGATACGTCGTCTCCACTTTTCATATTCCACCAAATTCTGTCTAAAAATTTAAAAAATTGCCAACTTTTTCTGGGCCTCTGGGGGCTGCCGCCCCCAGACCCTTGCAACTTCATGGTTTCGTGATCTTGAGTTTGTAAGGCGTTGTGTTGAAATCGCTAAAAAGTGCATTTTAACCCATTACAAAAAATCGAAAAGTCATTCCCCTGAAATTTTTTCAGGGTACGCCACTGGTTTTCAATGAAACAAAACTAAGAATAAGGTTTACCCAAGATGTGTAAGAGTTCACGTCGTGCAAATTACATATATAAGGGTGAGACCTACATAATTATATATACTATGTTACAACAAGGTGTAGTACGGCGTGCGGGTTTTCCAGACCATTATCGGTGCAGGCGACTCGGCAGTGAATCTGTTACCAACAATTTGCTTTTTAGCTAATTTTTTTTAAAGTTACAAAAAAAATATAAAGACTATATAAAGGGGGGTTTCGTCGCTCTCGCCCGAAACTAGGTGCCAAAGCATTGCGATGTCCACAGGAAAACCACGCACGTTAGTTCCAGAATGCTAATTAATGTAAACAAAACGTGCTTGTAACCAAGGCAATACCCTAATAGCAATGACCACACGTGGGCGAGGGGGGGTTTTCACCCCCCCCCCCGCCCCCAACAGGCAACTTCAGCCCCCCCCCAGATTGTTTCGAAGTAATGACTATACCCATCACCCCTATAAATCATCAAACTGACTCGCCACACAAGTGTGTTCGATAGCAAGGCTCCGCTAGGCCCGGATCGCTGCAGCTGCCGCCGCTGGCATTGTGCTGCTGATTATTCCGCTGTTCGAGTGAGCCGTACAGCTGTGGGGGTTGGTTGGGGAGCAGGCTGGGATTCACGGCAATGTCCTCCAGACAGTCGGCAAATTCCAGCTTTGTCTGACCGCCGCCGGTCACAAAGTCCTCTATCTTGTCTCCACTGGGCGACCGCTGACCGATGTCCATTTCGCCGACGAGGGTGGACTCGGTCACTCGCTCCGTGACCCCCTGCGTTTCCAACAGGTGGCCATTAGTCATGTCCTTGAAACTGCCCGGAGAACTGTTGGCCTTGCGACCAGTGGGCGGGGACTGGTCTATGTCCGACGCCCGTTTGTACTGCACAGCCTGAGGCACTAGCTGCTGCTGCTGGTGATGCAATAATTTCTCATCATCCATCACACTGAAATCAAACACCATTCTTCATGAGACTAAAGCCCGGTTCATGCTTGTCCTTAAGGACACAGGGACAGGGACACGGACAAATTTCAGTCAGCTGCTGCGAGGAATTAACACAAGCGTTTCGGATAATGTTTTGCATACATTACTGAATTGACCCCAACGTGATCAATGCAAAAAGTTAGCTGATTAGGCCAAGCAGTTTTCTAGGAATCGCTTGAGGACAAAATGATAGGGACAAGGACAAGGACGAGTATAAACCGAGCTTAATTGTTAACTAAAGCGACCAACTTTATGCACAACCATCTGAATAAACAATGGCTCAATCATACATGTAACGGCTTAAAAATTTTGGGGGGGCCTTTCCGGCCAAACTTTGGGGACCCTCCACTCCTAATCGACCAAAATTACCCTAAATTTAGCAAAATTTTGTTAAATGTTACCAAAAAAGTGCCATTTTTACTAAATTTTGCCAAAATTTTCAAGACCCTCTCCCCGGCTCCTCGATTTGGGGGTCTCCTCATCCCCCCTAATACATGCATGGGTTCAATCTAATTATTGACATTTGACAAAATGAAATGTTTACAAACGCTCAATCCCGGCACCAACTTTTTTGCATTATATAGCCAGTGAAACACTTTGACACAAGAAACTTAAAGACAAGGGAAACGGATTTGAGGAAGCACATCAAAAAGATAGATCCTTAGGCAAACGTCCCACAAAATCTAAGCAAAAGTGGGTAAAAATTCACTAAAAATGGTAAATGGTAAATTCTAAATTACATTAGTATACCTGCTTCCCCCCGGCCCCTCGATTTGGGGGTCCCCCCCATCTCTCCCTCATACATGTATAGTCAGGCTAAAGGTCAACTCATTGGATGCAGTCCAGTGGGGTCACCTCTCTCTGTGACTGCCATGGCCCCCGTGGTGATGGTCGGCGTCGAGTCCCTTCATGCGCAGCAACAACAGAACCAATTCCTCGACAAAGAAGACCAGGAAAAAGCCGGCACAGGAAATCAGCTCGGCCAGTGGGTAGTGTGTGTCCAGGTGGAAGGACTCCTGGATACCCTCCATGTGGTGTCTGAAATGATCAACAATACGCATAAATATACAGTATATAAACCACCCACTTGGCGAGCCATTTTTCCTTCGGTCTTTATATATGTTCCGGTTTGTTTCTGTTTTTCAGACATTTACACGGTATTCGACGCATACATGTAACAGCAGCACAATTTTGGGTACCCCTCCGCCCCCCCTTCGTGGAAAGCCCCCTCCCTTGCGTCCACTCATTTTTGATCCCCCTCTTCCCAAAACTGACGCAGTTTTTACCTTTTTTGACCAAAAAGCACCGATTTTGACAATTTTGGCGAAAATTCTGGTAAAATAGCTTACATTTTACAAAAAAGTCGATTTTTTAAAACTTTAGCCAAAATTTTACTCCCTCCGGGACATTCCCCCCTCGTTCCCCCCTGGCGGGACCCCCCTCCATCCCCCGGGAGCCGGGACCGAGTTTTTTTGGGGGGGTCTGCCCCCCCCCCCCACCAACTACATGCATGATTAGACGTCATGTTTTGAACAATCTTATGCATAATCAGTAAATATATAATAGTGTATCAGGAGGGTAATAGGGGGGGGGCGCAGGGGGCGCTCCCGCAGAAATTTTTCAGAATGAAAATTATATACTACACAAGGGTTCCCCTTTTGGTTTTTATTTGCTGGCCGAAAAAAATTTTTTTCCTCTTCATTTTTTTCCTAGAAGCTACCGCCACGAAACCCCCGCGACTTTATGGCTTACTATGACTTATCCCTACGCATGTGAACATGAATACATTATGCTGCATTTACTTTTCTAAACACACTGGTAACATTACAGCAGCAGTCTTATTACACAATATACACCAGGAGGAATCATGGCCATCAAATACGAACGGCGACACTTGGAGCAATTGAATGCACCCTCACTATTCAAGACACTAACCGGACTTCGGGCAGCAAATGCAGGAAGCAGGTGGCCAGAAAGACTCCCCCGGTGAAGCAGGTGAGCAGACACAGCAGCAGCGAGGGCCAGCGCCGACGCTGAAACACCTCCTCCTCCGACCGACCCGCCACGTGCGCCCGCTTACGCAGCACTTTCAGAATCTAAACAATATCCATACACTCCACAGTGGCCGCATATATATCACTCACACTCACACACACGCACACATACATACACACAGACGTATGAGCGAAGGGGACAAAGTTACACACACTTTTGTATATGCTGATGCTTGCTCATAAAAAATTGTACAGCCATATATACCTTAGCCTTACCAATTATCGCCAGCATTCAATATTTCAATATATACTATGCATAATGCATCTATATACCATTCTAATTCAAACTAAACACTATACTAGTATAACAATAAAACACAAGTCACCTAAATACGGACGAAATTAGATAGATATACATATGTATATGTACATACCTTAACGGGAAGCAATCCAAAAGCCACGGTCAGCAACACCATGACCACAATCAAAATTATTTTCAGCCACAACGGGTCCATCTCGGCAGTGCAGCAACTGTCTATGGCTGGAAGATATTGCAGAGAAGAGACAGAGCCTAGCAACGATTCCGCGTTATCTCATTTTCGGAAGCCCCCGACGTCTGAAGCACAACAGCGGCGACAATTACTCTTTAAAATTTGATTCTACGTTTAAGGTGGTAGTGTCGCCAAAGCAGTTTTGCTCATAGGCTGCAAAATGAGAACTTTTTGATTTGAAATTGTACGTTCACTGAGAAACTACTGAAATGCCACATGGTGTCAAATAAATACTGCCAGACACTAGACTACCAATATCTACCAATATTTTTAACCAATCACCATTTGTGAGCCAGACATCACACAATAGAGACATAAAAGTTCAAAAAATCAACCCAGATATCAGATTGGCCAGCTTGTGAAGTACATGTAATGTTTTGACGCACCATTTTTTGCTACAAATAAGAAAAATGAAAAATGAAGCTCCGTTTTTCTTTTGATTTCAAAATAATTGTCTAAATTTTTTACAATTTATCATTATTGCTGTGAGTACCTTACAGGTTACGCACAGTTTCACAGTTCAAACAGGCATTACTCCACAACGACTCAAGCAATTTGCACTAACTTTTGTGTGCATAAACTAGAGCATATGTGCTTTTACTTTGTGTAAAGAATCTAAACAAAAAGTTTTTTAATTGTGACGAAATTATCGAATGTGAATAGGTTTTCAAAACGTCATTTTTCCGACTTTGCGACTTCACTCCTAACTGTATGCTGCATCAATTTTTCTGAAACTTGGCAAAAATATTTGCCTTGAAAAATATTTTTAGAATATATAAAGAACAATGACCTATCTTTCACTGAAAAAGTTTTATAGTCGCGCGTTTTTAAATCGACTGCTTTCGCGACACTACCCCCTTAAAAGCAATTAGTTCGTAACAGTATATATGTACAGATTCGTTTGGAGGAGGGGGAACAGTTGTCATTGCACCTAAACTACCGTTTTTTACGGATTATTATCGTTTTGTCTATTTTTATTACGATTTATTCAAACTTTCATAAATTTTGTTATGAGGGTTGCAGCCATTTTGGAGTTGCTTCCATACAGGCAGCTGGGGCCGGGGGATGTAGGGAAACCACGCATCCCAAAATTTGGCCTCAGAAGAGAGACGTGGGTGCCGTCAGGAGTAAAAGATGGGGGAATGGTCCGAAATCTGCAAAACTTTCGGCTAGTCAGTGTATTTTGCCATTTAAACAGTAATATATTTTTTAAATTCAGCATTTGAAAAATGGGCATTTTGCATGAAATTTCACAAATCTACCGAAATTTTTTCCAAAAATTGTCAAAACAGCTACTTAGGCTTAAGCTTAGTTTTATAATTTTAAAATTTACATGTTTATGTGATGGACTCATCCCAGGAACCACAGATGTACATGGGGGGGGGGGGTCTGGGGGGGGGGGGGGCCAACCCCCCCCCCCCCCAGATTTGAAATCCCGGGACAAGCCCCCCCCCCCTCAGATTTGACCAGTCGGGACAAGCCCCCCTCTCTCAAACCCCAAAATCGCTTCAGATCGCTGTAAAATGCTTCAAAAATGACCAAAAAAACGAAAAAATCGCTAAAAATATCGGAATTTCGCAAAAATTTTCCATTTTCAGGCAAAACTTGGAAATTTTCGCGGTTTTGGGACAAAATATCGGGACAAGCCCCCCTAAAATGTCGAAAATTTCGGGACAAGCCCCCCCCCCAAACCACAGGACGGATTTTCTGTTCAAAACTAGTTTAAAAAATGTTCAAAACTGGTTCAAAATATTTTGGACGAAATTTAGACAAGCAACTTTGGACTCGTTTTGAATGTTTTTTGAACGTTATTTGAATATTTTTGGACTGGTTTTGAACGTTTTTGAACTGGATTTAAACTCATTCAAAACTAGTTCAAAACGGGTTCAAAATATTTCCAGCGCAAGTTTGAATGAAATTTGAACTCCTTTTGAACGAAATTTGAACTCGTTTTAAACTAGTTTTGGACGTGTTTTAAACACACGCTGACTAATTTTGAACTCGTTTTGGACTGGTTTTGAACGGCTTTTGAACGTTTTTTAAACTAGTTTTGAACGTTTTGCTTTTCAGCGCTCGCTTGCAGGCAGGAATTTTGGACTCGTTTTGAACGCGTTTTAAACTAATTTTGAACAATTTTTCAGTATTTAGGATCTAGGTACGGCCGTATAGTATATCTGATACATTTTTAGTTGGGGTGGGAGGGAGGGCACTTGGTCTGTTGTCCTCTTTCCGTTTCAAATAGAGTGCCCCCCATAGACCGAATTTTTTTCCGAAACGACGTTGAGGTGACTACCTGAAGCTGTAGCGCTTTCGTTCTGTTGTAGTTTTTCTGTACGTTTTTGTTCAATCAAGTATATATTAGTGACGCGATACGTAATAATATACGTATGTATAAAAACATTTTTTCGCCTGTTATATCGTGTTGTATCGTTACTTTTGTGCGCTCCCCAACCCATACCCCATAAACTTCCCTAACAAGTAACAATACACAGGACGGATTTTTTGTTAAACGAGTTTAAAAAACGAACGTTTAATTTGAACGAACGAATATGTCAAAAAATGTCACAAGTCAAAGTATGAGAAAAACGAATAAAAGTTTGCAAAAACTTCTTGTCGGGGTATGGGCCAAAACGACAAAAAACGACGTTTTTCGGCCAAATAAACGGCTCAATGAAGTCTACGCATGTTTTTAACCCACACGAATCAACTTCTGTAGCAACAATTGGTGAGTTTAGCCAAAAATTGTCACCAAGCAAAATAGGGTTTTTTCCCCGCAATAGGGTTTTTTCCCGCACAAACTTTGAACAGCCACAGGTCAACCACAACGTTTTTCACGGTTTTTGAGCTTCAGAAGTATAGAGGAAAGGTAACTCTCTTGAAAAATGCAAACGGCGTTCGCCAAAAGTGTTTTTGTGAAAAATTATGGCAAGTCAAAAATTTGGAAAATTTTGTCACATTTTCAACATGCAAAATTTTGATATTTCATAAAAAATGCTACAGGCCTCAGAACTGCACAAAAATTTGTGTGGTATATAAGTCAGTTTGGGATGCGCTTTTCAGCTACAACTCAAAAAGGGCCTATGTCTAAAGGTTCGGCCAGGAAGCACTAGGGTTTTTTTCCCCGCAAAACGCGTAGGGTTTTTTTCCCACACCACTATAAACAATCAAACAAAATGACAAGAAAGTATTCATCAATTATATAAACACATATAAAAACATGAAATAAGTTACTCGTAACAAGTATACATAGTATGAGGAAATTATAACGTTGAAGTTGAACGATTACGAGCCATTCAACGCTAAATATTGAACAGTATATGTATATATAATATACACAAATTATATATGCAATACAAGACTCGACGCAACACGCAACCTATCCTGAAACAAAGTGGTAAAATAATGAATGAATGAATGACTTACTTCGATTAGATAATAATAATAGAACAGTAAAGTAAAAAGAACTTGAATATATGTAACCGTTACACAGCAATGGATAAAACATAGAACACTCATACTCATGCAGCAATAAAGAAAACATAGAACACTAATGCAGCAGCTAGAAAAAATGTTCAAAATTAGTTCAAAAATAGTCTAAAACATTTTAAACTAATTTGAACCCGTTTTGAACGTTCAAAACGAGTTTAAAATCTGCACGCTGGCTGCCGAATTTGCACAAAAGGGGCTCAAAAACTTTAAACGGGGGTTGAGAAAAAAACCGCGCCCAAAACTAGTCCAAAATTGTCAGCGTTTTGAACTAGTTTTGGACTAGTTTTGAACAAATGGTTTTCCTGTGAACCGAGACCCCGTGTACATGTATGCCAGGAACGCAGACCAAAACACAGGAAAACCATTTGTTCAAAACTAGTCCAAAACTAGTTCAAAACGCTGACAATTTTGGACTCGTTTTGAACGTGCCCGTTTTGTTCAAAACCAGTTCAAAAGTTTTTGAACTCGTTTTGAACAAATTTTGGGAGCCAGCGTGCAGATTTTGAACTGGTTTTGGACATTCAAATTTCGTTCAAAACTAGTCCAAAATTATTCGAACGCGTTTTGAACTAATTTTGGACGTTTTGGCAGTTTCCTGCTTCCTGTCATGTGAGTGTCTGTTTTATCCCATGCTGATTATTATTCTGTCTATTTTGCCTTCAATGTTATTTCTATACTCTTTTACACTGCTGTGTTAAATTTTGTGTGTAAAAACCCCCTCCTCCCAGCGATTGTGGCCCCCCATAGCGTTTTAGAGCCCCTTGGACAGAAATTTTCAGCAAGTAGGTAAGTTTGTTCCTCTTTTTTTTCCTATTTTTTCCTATTTCTTCGACCACCTCCTATTTTTTCTATTTTTTGATAAAAATTCCTATTTTTTCCTATTTTTACAAAATTTCATTGGAATGCATTAATTTTAAGGCAAATTTCCGAAACTGCCGCTGCGTTTACAAACATTATATATATATATATATATATATATATATATATATATATATATATACATCACAAATTCAGGTTTCCCAATAACTTGCAATATTATAGTACAGATCAGGAATAACATCCCTCGAAGCCGGCTTCAGCTTCAATGAAACCAAAGTGGCTTCACTGAAGCCAAATCAGCTTCAAAACTGTTGTCAACTTTTTGACAGACGATGAAGTACATATTAAACATGCCGTCTACTACCTACTTAGTAGTGCAGGTTAGACGGCTGTTTGTCCGACTAATTTCTAGTTTTGCGGCTCAGCTCAGCTTAGTCAGCTAGCTATTACCCCGTTTTATTTGGGATAGATAACTCATATTGCTAGTTCCCAAATTTTCTTCCTTCTGAACAGCCGCATTGTTAGAAATTCAAATCTTGACAACGTGTGCTTGTGGTAGTGTTTAGCTTTTGTTTGCCAAAGCTCGTTTTATAAGCGTAGTCGGAAAACCAATTACACGAAAAGTCAAAGGTTATTGAAGGGTCACACGGCAACAAACCAATTTTGCGCGTAGGTAGATTAAATAGAATAGACCAATAGAAAACTCATATATATTGCTGGTTCCCAAATTTTCTTGCCTCTGAACAGCCGCCGTGATCTTCATTCACCAATTATTTTTTAGCGGTCAGCTGTATATATATACGTATCCTGTGCGTTGTTTTCAATGTTTTATCTACGCGCAAAATTGGTTTGTGTCCGTGTGACCCTTCAATAACCTTTGACTTGACTTTGACTTTTAATGAAAGCCTATGCATGTCTACACCCTACACGAGTATATTATGCTACATTTACTTGTGTAATACACTGTCTAACGTGACGTTCCCATCTTTTCTTTTGAATTTCGTCGGTAAAAATTTCTGATACGTCTCCAGTTGACCAGATTTGATCTATGGAAAAATCACCGATTTTTTCCTGGGGGCTACCGCCCCCAGACCCTTGTAGGTTTGTCATTCAGTAATCTTGCGTTTATAAGGCGTTTTATGAGTGTTAAAATTGTTAGAAAGGGAATTTTAACCCATTACAAAAAATCGAAAAGTTTTTTCCCTCCCGAAATGTTTTTCTGGGTACGCCACTGTTTATAGCTAAAATCGGACTGTGGGTTCGGAATCAGGTAACAATATTATATACGTTTGGAACAAAATTCTAGCCTAGTCCATGACCAAAAATTCACAGGAACCCTTGGTTATTCATCTTTCACAAGAGCTCTACATTTTGGAGGTCACGAATTCACGAGACTAAACGGCTCAAAAATTATGCTGAAAAATGCCATTCGAAAACCTCCGTATTAAACGGACTTAACTTTTAGCGCGCTGCTTTTTAATCGGACTAAGCGGACTTTATGTTAAGCGTGCATGATAAATCAGTTTAGTCCTGTGGCAGTTTTGGAATGGGGTCAGAGTAAAATTAGGCCGCTGACTTATTTTAACTCATTTAGTCCGTTTAACTCGATTTGCTATTCCGAAACCTTGGACTAAAATAAGTCCAGTTCGTTTAATCCGGTAAAAGAATAGGCCGTAAGAGCCTGTGTAGCCGTTTTTATTGTTGCTGAAGCCGTGAGTATCTTGTACTGAGGAGACGAAACAACCACAGTTTATTGTTACACAGGTCCAATATGTCAGTACAAGCTACAAAATCCGTCAAAAATTCCTGTTTTTTCCTATTTTTTGCACAAAAATTTCAATTTTTTAATATTTTTCTCTGGGAAATTCCTATTTTATATATTTCCTATTTTTTTGTAAAAGGGCCGCAACATCCCTGGTATGCGTATTTGTGTTAAAAATAAACGTCTGTTCGCACTGCCATGAGTCTTTTGGGGTAGCTACTAGGTTTTTCGACATCACCAGACCATTTTCAAAAAGTGGGTTTTTCCCCCACATGGGTTTTTTACCCCGTCTAATTTCGGTCATTCCCCCCTCGTACAAAATAAGGAGGGACCTGCCACTGCGGCCATGAATAGAGGAAGCTGTAGGGCAGATTTTATACCCGGATGTTAAAAATGTGTATGGCTGACAAAAAAGGTCTGTGTAAACCTATATAGGTAATGCGTATAATATTCTAAGTTGTTTTTCGGGTGCAGTCGGCGCTAAGATGCACAGTATATACAGGGTATACTGTATAGTGGTGCGGGAAAAAAACCCTACGCGTTTTGCGGGGAAAAAACCCTAGTGCTTCCTGGCCGCACCTTACGACATAGGACCTTTTTGAGAATGTAGGTGGAAAGCGCATCCCAAACTTACTTACCACACCAATTTCTGTGCAGTTTTGAGGCCTGTAGCATTTTTTATAAAATTTCAAAATTTGCATGTTGGAAAATTCCAAAGTGACAAAATTTTCCAAATTTTTGACTTACCTGTGACAGTTCAAAGTTTGTGCGGGAAAAAACCCTATTGCGGGGAAAAACCCTTGTTTTTGTTGGCGACAATTTTTTGCTAAACTGTTGATACAAAAGTTGACTGATCTGGGGTAAGAACATGTGTAGACTTTTTTGGAATATTTAGGCTTTAGCTGCTGCGTACCACCAAAATCCAAGAATGGTAGACGCGGGCGGTGTTTGGCCACCGTTTCTAACATAATAAGGCAAAAATCTAGTTTTAAAATACTAAAAAATGCATATATTTGGGCAGATTATGCCAAAAAGGGTCGATTTTTGAAGATTTGTTGTGAGTCACGTGGGTGTCAAAGAAACGGTTTTTTTAGTTCATACTGCAGCCTAAGAGTTGTAGAACACAATGGAATTGAGTTTATACTCACTGCTAATAGAACAGCCGAAAAAAGTGGTAGGGTTTTTTCCCCGCATTAGGGTTTTTTTTCCCGCATAGGGTTTTTTCCCGGAGGTTTCGAGGCTTATTACTCAGAAACGTGAGTAGTTAGAATCCATTTTATTAGTGCAACAGTTAGGCGAAAGATGGCCGTTATAACAGCCGCGAGCATTAATGGATCCGATTTATGTGGAGCGCAGGAAGACCCGAAAATAGGGTTTTTTCCCCGCACCACTATACACTCTATTCTCATTCCTCATAATTTTTACTTTCGTAGTTCGAGTCGTCAAGTCAACATGCGGTTTTTTAGTGCAAAACAATGATTTTTTAACCTAAAAAATGCCAAAATACACACTTTCAAAAATTTACACAACACACCCTTAATTTACAAAGCAAATTCTTAATTTACACGTACAACATGTACACAGTGCCGATTTTGAAAAAAACCTTGTGCATGACTACACCGCATACTTGTAGTTGGGGGAAGACCCCCCCAAATTCGGTCGCAAGGGAGGGAGGGGGGGTCCCGCCAGGTTAAAAAGAGGGGGAGGGTCTCGGCAGAGTAAAATTAGCCTAACTTTACCTGCAGGTAATTTTGAGAATACGGCCATACATGGGCGTGGGGGGAGTTTGGGGGGGGGGTTTACCCCCCCCCCCCCCAGACAGGCACTTCCCCCCCCCCCAGATTGTTCGAAAGATGCTCACGAAGCCAAAATCAGTGGCGAAAAAGTTGCTCCTCACCCCCCCCCCCCGCGTGGCTCACCCCCCAGAATTCGTCAGCTGCCCACGTATGAATACGGCCCCAGGTTTCTACTGTTTATACGGTATTAAGTATATATATAATCAGCTTTAAGACATATATGAGGCTGTTACACGTGACTTACATGTCATGTCATTACATGTATATATGTCTCATGTGTCTCTCGAGTTGTAACCGTGTGTGTTCGAAAATAATATATATATGTGTAGTTCCTGTATGTAAAGGCGTCTTTAGCGGGAATGATGGACTGATCCTGCTAGAAGTCATGTTACATGTAACAGCACAAAAAATACCTAAATTAAAAATATTGAAAACGGTAGAAACTAGAAAACGATTGAACTATTTACGGTAGAACCGAGGGAGGTCCCAGGGTGCATCAGTAAACGCTACGAAAACGTTCAAAATTAGTTTAAAACGCGTTCAAAACGAGTTCAAAATTCCTGGGTGCAGGCTAGCGCTGAGAAACAAAACGTCCAAAACTAGTTTAAAAAACATTCAAAACCAGTTCAAAACTAGTCCAAAACGAGTTCAAAATTAGTCAGCGTATGTCTAAAACGCGTCCAAAACTAGTTTAAAACTAGTTCAAATTTCGTTCAAAAGGAGTTCAAATTACATTCAAACTTGCGCTGGAAATGTTTTGGACTCGTTTTAGACTCGTTTTGAACGAGTCCAAAACTAGTTTAAAAACGTTCAAAACCAGTCCAAAAATATTCAAAAAACGTCTAAAAAACATTCAAAACTAGTCTAAAGTTGCTTGTTCAAATCCAGTTCAAAATTTTTTGAACTGGTTTTGAACAGTTTTTGAACCCGTTTTGAACGCAAAATCCGTCCTGTGAAATGCTTCAACCGTTATGAAACTCAATTCGAACTTACTCATTTTTTTAATTAAACTCGCACATAAAAGAAAAGGCCACTGAAATTAAAGCCCCAAGAACACCACAACTACTTTTTACACTACACTCTTTTTGAAAAATTTTTTTCAAAATTTTTCCGTTTACGTATTATTTTTTGGGTAAACTGAATCATTTGACGTAAAAATTGTACCGCGGAACGCTAAAATTTGAGGTGACGCCCTGCTTGATTGTTTTTGCATACTTAAATGTAGTCTTAAGGTGGCACTCCTGAAATGTGGGTTTTGGCCATTATTTTGAAAACGCGCAAAAATAAACATGCATCGTAAGAACAAAAGTTGATCAGAAGTAAATTTCCTTCAATTTGATGTACATATCACATAAAAAATTTTTTGAACATTTTTGAGCAAATTTCGTCAAGAAAAATAGAATTTCACGGAAATGCCTTCACAAGCCAGTGCATTTACACGTATGTAATGAATTTGATAGGCTGAAAAACACTAGCAGTCGTGTTTTACTGAAACGTAATTAAAAATTTTTGGTGCTTTATTTACTGTAATATAATTTTTTTGTGAACTAACGCAATACGTTCTGCATGAGACAGAAATATAGTGCGTGTGAATACAAACGCAAATTTTCGGCTTGCGATTTTAAAAAATTGGCTCCACGAAAAAAGTTAAAATTTGGCACATAAATGCATCTTGTCATTTTCGAGCGGTCGCAAAAATTGATTTTCGACAAATCGATAGTATCTAAAAAATTTAGCCAAATTTATGTTTTTGAAAAATCGCGATTTTAGTGTTTTTCGATATATCAATCATATTCATCAAAAATGACTTTTTGCGACCGCTCGATCACGTTGAGGCGAGCAAAATGAGCTATTAGTTGTGCAACAGCTACTTACTTGCGAAGAGAAATCGCAAGCCGAAATTCCACTCACGTTTGGTCTACAGTGAATGCTAATTTGTATCAATCAACTTCATTTTTTGTATTTAGGCATACTTTTACACCAGCTTGCCATTGTGTATCTAAAATTGGCCCTAAACTGCCGTTTTTTGAAAAGTCACATTTCAGGAGCGCCACCTTAAGGGGGCGCTCCGGGAATAGGGGGTTACACCGAAAATTGGCAAAAAAGTTGGCAAATGTCAAACTTTACCACACATATATGTAGTATGGCACAAAAGAACACTGGAGGCAAAATTTCAAATCACGTGATTATGTCACCTGATTCCCAGAAGACCAAACGTGAGTGAATTTTTGGCAAACGATAACTCTGCTTATACTTGGCCTTTAGGCACACTTTATATACCAAAATGCAGCTTATGTGCTTCTCTAGTTGAACATTATTTTGGTTTTTGACATTTCTGTCGGATTTGGATAAAAAATGTCATTATGTGTTTTCGAAGTCGAACTCTGAGCAATAAAATTCATATAAAAAAATTTCTAAGCTTTATTTTAAAAAACTAAAAAATTGTTCAACTGCGCAGAGCCTAAAACTATAATTGTGCAAATTTTTGTAGAAAAATATTTTACCAGCATTTTATAATCGAATGCCGAAAAATTGGTTTTGTATTCACACAGCCTATATTTGAGTCTGCTGCTTCTGAAAATGGTTTCTTGTGCGATTTTTTTGCACAGAACGCAATAAAATTGTTTTAATTTTTCATTACGACTAATAAAATTTACGTATCGTCTGTTTGGAAAACCTCAAAAAGCGTTGGTGCACTGGATTACTTGCTGAATTTGTGTAAAAGTCGAATAAAATCAGTAAATTGTCCAATTTTTTCCAAATTTTTTGCTATGGAGATATGCACGTCAAAACATCAGAAATAGTATTTTGGGCAACTTTTCTTCAAGAATGATAGGTCAATTTGGCTGTTTTTAAAAAATACTGCCCAAATCCTTGATTCCCGGAGCGCCCCCTTAAATTAGTTAAATTTCCCTACATTGCTGTCAATATTCAAATAGTGTTGTACAACATATTGTTCCCAGATTTTGTATTTTAAGGAGTGAATAACCAATATTATCATCAGTTTCGCAACTTGGGCATATGTGCGTCTGTATGTGTATTTATGTAGCTGAGCTCATAATCTGAACACCCTAGTGTAGCTGGAACCGCTCTGTTAGCAGTCGGTGATCGTAGTATACCAGGAGGCCGTAGCACCTTCCTGTGCTTACTTTTTTAAGCAAATGAAGTTGTTTTGGTTCAAAAACACAACATGAAGGCAAAAAGTATCCGTATTTTTTTCCCCACAAAACGACCATAAATGGGGGGTAAAAAAATATGGCTCCCGTAGGCGCCAACCAGGACCAATAGAGAAGAACCATTCACAGTTTGCAAGAAGGGTAGTTGACTATGCCATATGCGCAGCTAGTGTCGGAAAACAGCTAGACCACGCGACAAGAGAAGCTTGTGAAAATTTTGTTGGCTCTTGTAAAATGAGCCATATTTTGGGTGCACGATTTCGTCAGCTTCGTATTATACAGTGGCGTACCCAGGGGGGGGGCTTGGGGGACATCAGCCCCCCCCTTCGTGATTTTAGCCCCCCCCCCTTCGCGATTTCAGCCCCCCCCCCTTTTTTTCACTTTTTTCCTGTGGTCTTCTTTGGTTTTATGACACCGCTGAAAAAAATTTCCGGCACGTTCCCAATTGACTAAAATTACACTGAAATTTCAAAAATTTTCCAAAATTTTCTTTCGAGGGGATCTCGCCCCTAATTCATTACTGCTCTAATGTATATACATGACTTATATCTGCTATGGTGCATTAATAATGAATAATGCTGACAACTATTATTGGTATTTAGTTTATATTTTGTGTGGCTTTTAATTAAAAACCGTGTGGTGGGTGGAGTGGAGGACGAACGTCTAAGGACAGCCCTTGTCACCCATGGTTTTTCTTCAATTTTTTCCTGTATACAACGTATTTTTCAGGTTTGCTAGTCCCCCCATGGGCCGATTTTTTGTGCTTTTTTTATCTAAATAGGTTAAAAGTTTGAAATATTTGACATAACAAAATCTGACTCTGAACAGACCGCTGCTACAACTATGATTTCACGACAAGTGTTGCTTAGAATTGGTTTTTCTATGCAATTATTATTTCAAAATTCTTAAAATACTCCAGCTTCTAGGGGGGGGGGCTGCCAAACCCAGACCCCTGCAACCACTCTTTTTTTACTACCAGTGTTGCTTAGAATTGCTTTTTCAATGCAAATTTTATTTCAAAATTCTAAAAAAGCTTTAGCTTCTGGGGGCTGCCGCCCCCAGACCCCTGCAACCACTATGATTTCATAACAACTGTTGCTTAGAAATGGTTTTTCAATGCAAAATTTATTTCAAAATTCTAAAAAAGCTCCAGCTTCTGGGGGCTGCCGCCCCCAGACCCCTGCAACCACTATGATTGGACGACATGTTGCGTAAATAAAACTTTTTTGCAATATCAATGAAATCAGTAAAAAAAAATTTTAAAAAGCTGAACTTTCTGCAGACTGCCGCGGACTGCGTGTGCGTTTTCACCCTTTCACCCCCCCCCTCGGTCGTCGACCATCAGTTCAGCCCCCCCCCCTTCGCGAAATCCTGGGTACGCTACTGGTATTATAAGCTAACGACAGATCATGACTAGGTAATACGTTTAAGGTGGTAGTAACGAATGTGCAGTGTTTTTCAACAGGCTAGTATTCAATAATTAATTAACTTTAGAGCATAATTTTTATATCGTTAGAAAGCGCTACTTTTCTTCTACATTTAAGCAAAGTCTTATTGTACAACTGTAAAGATGATTTGTATGGCCTGTGTTAAAAGTAGACCATTTTGGCTTTTTTGAGCACTTTCAAATCTGGCCACTTTTTGAAGAGTTTAAACAACAAAAACATACAACAAATGGCACAAATATTTAAAAGTGAATTATCTAGACCCGAAATGCACGATTTTATGATTTGTCGATTATTAAATGAAATATACGGTTTCAAAGTAAAAACTTTCTATTCACACTCAACTTTCGGGTTCTATATCTGCGCAAAAATATAAGCAATTTGAAAAATTTTAATTTTGGGTCTAGAAAATTTGCAAAAGTTTCTTCATGTTCATTTTTGTGTTTATGCGCTGCGCATCCGCTTAGAAAAGTGGCCAAAACTGTTAAATTTCCATTCTCCTGTTGTGTAGTGTGGCTTGTTGGCTTGGCTTGATCCTAAAAATTTTTCCCATGATCCCGCTAACTTCATTGGCCAATTTGTGTATATAAATCAATTTTTTACAGACTTTATTTTCAAAAAATACAGTTTGAATCAACTAAATTTTTTCAAAAATTTAAAAATCACTGCACATTCGTTAGTACCACCTTAAGTAATGTAGAACTAGTAGTGCTTCTTTTGTATGTATTCAACGGCATATACCTGTTTTCGATCGTACTTTTTTATATACCCCCTCTGACTATACAATATACCCCCTTTAGGTAGGTGGCACTCCTGAAATGTGGGTTTTGGCCATTATTTTGAAAACGCGCAAAAATAAACATGCATCGTAAGAACAAAAGTTGATCAGAAGTGAATTTCCTTCAATTTGATGTACATATCACATAAAAGAAAATTTGAACATTTTTGAGCAAATTTTGTCAAGAAAAATAGATTTTCACCGAAATGCCTTCACAAGCCAGTGCATTTACACGTATGTAATGAATTTGAAAGGCGGAAAAACACTAGCAGTTGAGTTTTACTGAAACGTGATTAAAAAATTTTGGTGTTTTATTGAGTGTGGTATAATTTTTTTGTGAACTAACACAATACTGTCTGCATGAGACAGAAATATAGTGCGTGTGAATACAAACGCAAATTTTCGGCTTGCGATTTTAAAAAATTCGCTCAACGAAAAAAGTTAAAATTTGGCACATAAATGCACCTTGTCATCTTCGAGCGGTCGCAAAATTAGATTTTTGGCAAATCGGTAGTATCTAAAAAATTTAGCCAAATTTGTTTTTCAAAAATCGAGATTTTAGTGTTTTTCGATATATCAATCATATTCATCAAAAATGACTTTTTGCGATCGCTCGATCACGTTGAGGCGAGCAAAATGAGCTATTGATTGTGCAGCAGCTACTTACTTGCGAAGAGAAATCGCAAGCCGAAATTCCACTCACGTTTGGTCTACAGTGAATGCTAATTTGTATCAATCAACTTCATTTTTTGTATTTAGACAAACTTTTACACCAGCTTGCGATTGTGTATCTAAAATTGGCCCCAAACTGCCGTTTTTTGAAAAGTCACATTTCAAGAGCGCCACCTTAAGGTGGTACTAACGAATGTGCAGTGGTTTTTAAATTTTTGAAAAAAATTAGTTGATTCAAACTGTATTTTTTGAAAATAACGTCTGTAAAAAATTGATTCATATACACAAAATGACAAAAGGGCCCGTATTCACATACTAAGTGTAACGCTTAAACTTAGTGTTTACACTTAGTGTTAGCGCTTATAAGCGCTAAGTGTTATTCACAAACTTAGTGTTTAGTTAAGCGCTTAGCAAACACTAACGCTTAACTTAGCGTTTCGTTTTTGTATTCACATACTTAAAAGTTAGTGTTTCGCTTAGAATTAAGCGCTTAAGTTTAGGGACCTCGGGAGCTCCCTAAGCGCTAAGCGCTTAGTTAGTGGATGGTGTGGGGAAGGGATAGGGAGAGTGGGGGAGGTTTTTGGCCGCCATGGGAAGAAAGGGCATGCAATTTAGGATATATTAGTGACATTTTCCGACCAATTCGATCCATTTTGCTCGTTTAATCGCCAAAAATAAAAAATGCACTTTGTTGTCCAAATTCGTTTTTTTACATTTTTGAGTAGAGCATCTTAATCGAAGTAATTTTTCTTCAAGAACTTCTATTTGAAAATTTATATTTTTCACGATATGCCCCCTGAAACATGTAGAGCTGATTTTGCATTTTTCAGGAATCCACTTGCTGAAAACATTTTTTACAAATGTATAGTTCGAGAAAAATATATATTATTAATAAGAAATAGTAATTTAAATAAATCTACAATCGGATTTATAAATACCAAATGGATATGCCGATAAATAACGAATTCCGGATCCACATCAAGCAGGGAGCGCACTCCAAGCCAAAGCCAAAACTAAGCACAAAAGTTGCTAAACGCTAAGTTTAGTATAACACTAACACAGGAAAAAATTTTTTCAAAAAGTGACTGAAATGTGACGGAAATCTCAAAAAACCATTTCCTTCATATTTCGGTTTTATTTCCTCTTCATTTCCTCTTTATTTTGAACAATTCTCACTTTCTGCAACATTTCGGACACATTTCTGCAACATTTCTGCTACTTTTCCTTCAATTTTCTGCAAAATTTCCTTCAATTAGTGCAACTTTCCGCCGCTTTTCGGCTGCTATTTTTTCTGTAATATTTCCTCCACTTTTCGATTCAATTTCTGCCTTATTTCTGACATATTTCGATCATATTTTTGGTTATTTTTTAATGCATTTTTTCCTAAAGATATTTCTATTTTTGCTAATGTCTCTACTAATATAGTCTAGCTGTTATCAGTACTGGTGGAATTAGTGGCACTCCGGGAATCAGGAGGTAGTTTTATTGATAATACTGATAATGAAGCAACCATTTTTACTTTTCGAAAGTTTTAAACGTTATTATGGCATGAAATAACAGCCGTGGCAAGATTTCATATCACGTGATAATTATTATATATTACTTTGAAAGTACCTCCGGATTCTAGGAGTGCCACCAATTGTGCCAATACCGGTATCAGACTATATAAATTCGTAAAAAAATTAGCGAAAAAAGATATATGTTTAGGAAAAAAATTGAAGTAACTAATTCAAAAATACCAAAAAATATGATCGAAACATGTCAGAAATAAGGCAGAAATTGAATCGAAAAGTGGAAGAAATATTACAGAAAAAATAGCAGCCGAAAAGTGGCGGAAAGTTGCACTAATTGAAGGAAATGTTGCAGAAAATTGAAGGAAAAGTAGCAGAAATGTTGCAGAAATGTGTCCGAAATGTTACAGAAAGTGAGAATTGTTCAAAATGATGAGGAAATGAAGAGGAAATATAATCGAAATATGAAGGAAATGGTTTTTTGAGATTTCAGTCACATTTCAGCCACTTTTTGAAAAATTTTTTTCCTGTGTAATTTTTAAGCGTTTATTTTGTGAATAACAGTTTAGTACAAATTAAGCGCTAACACTTAGCAAACGTTTAGCGTTAGTATGTGAATAACTCTTAGTATGTGAATTCGGGCGAAAAGTGTCTGCTAAAGGCCGATTCACACGGTGCGTTTTTGCCGCTGCGATTTTGACGCAAAACGCAGGCCGCAGGGTGTCGCAAGTGAAACGCACCGTCTGAACAAACTTTGCGGCCTCAGTGCGTCTCGCATGCCAGTTTGCTGCGTCTTTAATGATTCAAAAAAATGACAAATTGCTCCACGAAAATTATTAAAACCAATAGCTCCGCAGCAACAAAACGCAATAAAATCGCAGGTCGAATAGCAGTCTGGCGTTTAAAATGCTGCGGTAAAATCAAGACGCAGGCTTTCCGCACTAAAAACGCTGCGTCTGTTCAGACATTGCGTTTTGCATGCGGCAACCTGCGTTTTGCCACAGCGGCAAAAACGCTGCGGCAAAATCGCAGTAAAATCGCAGCGTGTGAATCGGCCTTAACTTCACGCTTTGAGCCATGCACAGACAGGAGTAATGCACTATGAAATTAGTCAAACTTTGTTAAATTCATGAACTTTGCAATTTTTTTACTAAATTGCGTAATTAAATAAATAATAGTAAAACCAGCATACAATTATAAGTGTTATTCATTCGATTTTGACTATTTGTATGTCTGCTGTGTAGGTACTGGCTCATCCAATAGCGGTGACGGTCGTTCGCCGCTAGGCCGAATCACCGCTAGGCCGAATCGCCACTAGGCCGAAACATCGCCATTAGGCCGAATCGTTGCTAGGCCGAATCGCCGTTAGGCCGAAAATGTGTTTGCAGAGCATACACATTAAAGTATGTAAAACAGGACATATTACCCGTACAGTGGAAATACAATGCACTGACTGTATCGTAATACCATGCATGCTGTATGCTGCTGATGGTAAAAGACTGTACAGTTTTGAAAATTGTACTCAATAAGTTTGTATTCATTTGTATTTCTTTTCGGCCTAACGGCGATTCGGCATTCCGGCGATTCGGCCTAACGGCGATTTTTCGGCCTAGTGGCGATTCGGCCTAGCGGCGATTCGGCCTAGCGGTGACACGCCGCGGTGACACGCCATTTTTCCAATGTTTTTTTCTTCAAGCCAAACAACTCGAAAAAAAGCTTTCAACTTTTTTGTGTGATTTCGATACCTTTTTGTCATACTACAAATATCCACAGCTAGTTTCTTATTTGGAAAATGAATGTAAAGCGTACTGGTTGTGATAAAACGAAGATCTAGTAATATAAAATTTTTAATATGAAATCCTGTAATGTGTGCGATCGGCTCAAATCGTGAAGTTGGCAGACAGTTTTCCGCGAATTTGTACTCCTCGTATAAATTAGTACAAAATGTGGTACTTGTGGTACAAAATAGTACAAATTGTGAATTGTCAGAAAAAGCATATTTCAGAATTTGTACTGACAAAGTGTCTGCCAACTTCACGCACGTGTAAAATTAAGCCATTCAGCTAGAAAAATAAAAACATGCAACAAGCCAAACAACTTTTCAATAAAAAAAACAAGGTTTTTGCCAAAATTCACAGATTCCAAATCGCACGTTTTGAGTTGAGACCTAAACTTTTGACACAATATGTAAGAATAATCAAACAAACTGACTAATTTTTTTTAATAGATGGATTTTGAAGCGAGATACTTGTTGTTAAAGTTGCATAAAAAGTTAAAAATCGTTATAACTAAAAATTTAAAACGACATTTACAAAACAAAAAATTTAGCAGCCCAAACGTTTGAAAACCTTTCAAACGAGCCATAAATTGTGCAAATTGATAGAGTTTGAATTGAGTTATGTGTGCCCTGTGAATACAGTTTTCGCAAGTCACGTGACAGACACAAAAAATGAATTGAGTCAAATCCTTCTGCAAAATTGCTCAATTTGATACCGCGCACCTTGCTAAATTCCAATATAACCGTGAAAGCAAGAATATACATTTTTCGAAGTACGTGCAAATTCTCGGAGCGCCACCTTAAGTAAAATATCTAGCTCCCTTTTTTCGATTTAGTGAAAAACAATACTGCTTCTGAGAAACAGTTGTTTAAAAATAACTATATATATATATTCTGAAGCCTAGTAGCCAGAACAGTTTTTCTCCGGGGGTTTTGAACTGTCTCTGAAGGTTTGAGTGATGGTCGGTTTAACGTCTGGACCCGCCCTAACCTCACCTTTGCCCAGCGGGAGCTCGATCGCAGACTTAGAGCTGAGTTATGGGAGCTAAATCTATGGGAGAAAATGGGAAAATTATGTGATATACCAGGGGAAGATTGCGCCTCGACAGTCGACAGTCGTCAAACTACTAAAGTCTGACACTGTGGGTACCGATAAAAATACATCCAGAAGTCAGTACAATTATCGCCCCGAATGTTATATTTCAATAGCCAGTGTCTGACAAATAAGTTTGACAACCTTCAAATGTTGCTTTTGCATGAATATTTTGAAATAATAGCCGTAACTGAAACCTGGCTGAGTAATTCATTTGGTAATAATTTTTTTACCAAGAATTATAATTTTGACGTTTTTCGATGTGACCGCTCGTCATCTATACACGGCGGGGTTTTACTATTGGTTGATAAATTGCTAAACGCTAGTTTTGTTATCAGTCAGAGTATCAATCGGGTTATAGAGTTGCTAGCTATAGACGTGTTTTTGCCTGTTGGTAAGCTGAGAATCGTGTGTTTGTATAAATCACCTCGAGCTTTGAATGATGACGTTCATACTCTCTGTGACCTACTCCATACAGTATTGGATGTGAAATATGATGTTATATTAGTTGGTGACCTGAATTTTAGTAAGATTGTATGGGAAAGTGAAACAGTCCAAAACGATCCGAGTGCACAGGATCTTATGGATTCATGGATCTCATGAATAGTCTGGGTCTAAAAAATTGTGTATTTGAACCTACTCGTCAAAATTCAGTGCTGGATTTGCTATTTCTGTCTGACCCCTGCTTGGGATCTGTCGTAATACTAGAGCCATTTTCAACTAGTGATCATTGTCGACTCGTCTTCGAATTTGCATTCACATGGAAGAAGGGAGTCCCGTCAAAACGAAAACAAATATATTATTTTAAAAATGCAGATTGGAATGGCTTGGAGATATTCTTAGAAAGTATATATAGGTTGGGACTCGCTTTTTTTTAACTGTGCAAATGTAAATGAGTTGTGGATGACTTTTCGTGATATTTGTCATATAGCTGTCTCTAAATTTGTTCCTTTGAAAATTATTTGAAATTCAAAAAATTCTGTTCCTAAATATATTAGGAAGTGTTTAATTAAAAAACGATTGCTCTGGCGCAAGTTTAAAAAATCAAAAAATGCTGTAGATTTGTCAAAATTCAAGGATATTAGTAAAAAGGTTCGGCAATTGATAAGAAATCGTGAATTCAAAAAAGAATCTGACGATTTGTCCTGTGGAAACATATCTAAATTTTATTCTCATGTTCGCTCTTAGCTTGCAAGCAAAGGTCGTATACCTATGTTAAAAGCAGGAGATGCCTCTGTAATTTCCGATGTCGATAAAGCGAATGTGTTTAATGAATACTTTTGTTCAGTGTTTTCTGAAGATGATGGTAGACTGCCTTTTTTTTTAAATCCATACAAATTATTCTTTAATTGACATACCTTTAACAATCGATGATGTTCATCGATTTTTGAAAAAATCTCATTGGCCGGGTCGCAAAGTGAGCCTTGTTTATAAATAAGCACTACAAGCGCCGTCAGCCATTCGGTTGGCAGAGCGCCCAAGTCGAATGATTTTTGAAAAAGCATGATCAGTGGTAGGGCGAGCGACTTCGCTAGTTCCTTTAGAGCTCGATTTGGTATGCTGTCGGGCCCACTACCCGTTTTAACATTGACAGTTTCCAGCCTTTTCAGGACATCTTTTGTTACAAATCGGACAGTACCACAGGTCGTGAGAGTTTTTGGACCAATGGTACTGGTCGCACGCAGCAATGGTACCAGCTTCAGTAGACGTGAAAATGGACGTAAAGTAGCTGTTTAGTAAGTTCGCACATTCCAATTCCGTTGTTAGTACAGGAGCCATCAGGTCTGCGGAGTGTTTCAGTAGCCGAACGCGCTTTTTGGCGGTTTAGGATGTACGCATAGAATGACTTCGAGTCAGATTTTATATTTTGGGCCAGTTTAGCTTCAAAACTACGTACGGCTCGAGTGCACGTAGTGTCCGCTTCGGAGGCCGCAAGTTCATAATTCGCCCACGCTGTAGCAGTATTTTTTCTTTTATAGGCTTTATAGGCGTGTCGTTTCTTTTTGAGCGACTGCCAGGCTACATTTGTGGCCCATTTTGGCCTGTTGCGGTTTCCACTGGTTCGTTTGGGTATAAATATTAGAGCTTCAAGAATTGTTGCTTTTAGGTAGAACCAGTCCGCATCTAGGCTATCCGAGTCTCCGATGACCGATTCCCAGTTAATTGCAGAAATGAAGTAATTTGCTAATTTCCATTGGTCATTTGATGCTCTGTCAAAAGCATACCCGTGGTCTTGCTTCTGGGCAAAACTTTGTAATCTACGGCCAAATAATAGAATTGTGAATTTCACCAATGAGTGGTCGGCAGTAGCCAGTGGGCATCGAGCGAACAGTGGGTTATCATTGAAGATTCATCAGTGAAGACTAAATCTAGCGTATTCTTGCCTCTAGTAGGCACGAGGACATGTTGGGTTAGAGCGGCGTCAGATACAGCGTTCATGAAACGATCGCAGCGGGCTGGCCATAGGTGGTTGGTCCAGTTGATGTCGCTGAAATTAAAATCACCCGCAATACATACATGAGAAAAATGCTCCTTCAGCCAGTCGCACATTAGGAAGTTAAGCAAAATATCATCATTGTCACATGAAGAGTCGGGTGCTCGATACACACAGCATAGCAATAAGTTTTTACTAGAAATCAAAGGGATGGCGCAACACAGCATATCTTGGAAGCCAATAAATTGTTCTGGCAAGGTGTAGGGGAGCGAGGGGATTCTAGAATGCACATACATACACTGCGATACCACCTCCCCTGCGGGCAACGCGGTCAAGTCTAAAGCATACATACAGTACTGTGCAAAAAAAAGTTCCCTCTTCGTCGGCGTACGACGAGCTTCGTCGTTCGCGAAAAGTGACGAACGGTGGCCGGAAAGTGACGAACAAAAAATTTTTTCAAAAATTTTTTAAAAAGTGCTCTAAAACACATTTTCAGTGTAAAAAAGTGAAAAATTGAAAATTTTTTGTTCGTCACTTTCCGGCCACCGTTCGTCACTTTTCGCGAACGACGAAGCTCGTCGTACGCCGACAAGCAGGGAACTTTTTTTTGCGCAGTACTGTATAACTCAAATTGGCACCATTTGTTACATAGACTACGTGCGTTAAATAAACAGCAGGAAATTTGGCAAGGATTAACGTGGGTTTTGGTACCAGGCACAGTAGTCGCGTTAGAATCACAGCAAAATTTTGTAGCATTGTTTGCCCCAGTAGTAGTAGTAGCGGTAGTAGTAATGGCAGTAGTAGTAATAGTAGTAGTAGTAGTAGTAGCAGTAGTAAAAGTAGTAGCAGTAGTAGTAGTAGTAGTAGCATTCGTTCTAGGCGTCAAAAGCGTTATGTTTTGTCCGTTATTTGATGGCGTCCGCGAAAAACCTGATCTTCAACCCATTGTCTCCCCGTCGGGTTGGCTGAAAGCTTGGCTTTTGCTTTTGCACGCATTTCGTTATGCAGCAGTCGCTTGGTCGGGGTACGGTCGGCGTTAAGATATACAGGGAAATAAATTGACCCCCTGTCAACGGTGCGAATATTTCTGGCATTTTTTTACCGCGGTGTCGCAGTTGTTGAGATTTCAAGGTTACTAGCAGTAATCTAGGGGTCGAGGTGTTAGTTTTGCCCAGACGATAGCACTTCGCTGTGGGATCTCTGTCATCGACCCCGACTAATTTGAGAATAGCATGAGCGTGCTCAAGATCACTATTGTGTCTGTCACCTGAGTTGTTACCATTTTCCACTACACCAGATAAGACAACATTACATTTTCTGCGACCATGGTCTTGCAATTCCGCAATAACTTTGGCAATAACAGAATCGTTTGAATCGGGTAAATTAGACTGCGAGTTGTTATTTTTGGATGAGCAAGAGGCCAGCAGAGCATCGACTTTTGTGGTCAAAACGTCTACTTTTGTGGTAAGTGATCGAATATCAGCTAGGTCTTTGTCAATAGTTTTATTGCACGAATTGCAGAACCAACGTATTGTAGGTGTTACCTGGTTTAGATCGTTGTGTTGTGCAGCTGTCAGTTCAGAACACAATTGGTGGAAGTAGCGTTGACAGCGAGCACAACCAGCGAAACTGTTCCCATTGTCCACCTTGATCTCCGTTTCGCAGGCAGCACAAATCGGGTTTGGGGTTATTGTGTTAATGCTCTACTCACAGGAAGCCCAATTAGATGAAAAAATAACAATAAATTATACTCAAAATAACAAGAAAAATTTAGCAATATTTCACTGTAATTTCTACTAATTATCACTCAAAATTCAACAAAATATCTGCTGCATTTCAGTAAAATATCGAAATTTTTTCAACAAAATATCAACAAAATTTATACAAAAATCTGAACCTATTTCAGCAAGATTTCAATAACATATCCAAGACTTTTCAACTAATTTTCAACTAAAAAACGAAATCTGAGTGCAACGTTCAACAAATTTTCAATCTTTTTATCATCATTTTTTCAACAAATTTTCATCAATTTAACGTTCTGCTATCAACAAAAAGGCCCGTATTCACATACTAAGTGTAACGCTTAAACTTAAGGCCGATTCACACGCTGCGATTTTACTGCGATTTTGCCGCAGCGTTTTTGTCGCTGCGGCAAAACGCAGCTTGCCGCACGCAAAACGCAATGTCTGAACAGACGCAGCGTTTTTAGTGCGGAATGCCTGCGTCTTGAATTTGCCGCAGCGTTTTAAACGCCAGACTGCAATTCGACCTGCGATTTCATTGCGTTTTGATGCTACGTTTGTGTTAATTTAAACAATTTTTGCTTAGCAAATTGTCATTTTTTTGAAACAGTGAAGACGCAGCAAACTGACCTGCAAGACGCACTAAGTCCGCAAAGCTTGTTCAGACGGTGCGTTTCGCTTGCGACACCCTGCGGCTTGCGTTTTGCGTCAAAATCGCAGCGGCAAAAACGCACCGTGTGAATCGGCCTTTAGTGTTTACACTTAGTGTTAGCGCTTATAAGCGCTAAGTGTTATTCACAAACTTGACCTTTTAACATGCTAAACATACTTAAGCGCTTAGCGCTTAGCAAACGCTTAGCGTTAATTTGTGAATAACACTTAGTATGTAGAAAAAAAAAAAAAGAGCTGATATGTACAACACTAGTAGAGATATGATCTAACACTAAAAAAGAAACATTATTCGATACGATTTCAAAGTAGTGTGACTGTTATATTAAAAGTTTATCTTAATGTGGTGTCAGACACACTAATTGGCGACGAGGGTTCCCTTCAATATGACTGATCATAACCAGCGTCCGCTGCCCCATCGGCCGACCTTCCCGCTTCCGGGACGGTTTCTGGAGCATCCTGGTGAGCCTTCTCTACCGTTTAAGACGTGGTTTGAAGTTTTCGAAGATTTTCTCAACATGACAGACGCGCCTTTGCCCGTTGAGAATCGCCTGACTGACTATCAAAAGAACGCTTATTTGTTCGCGCTGTTGGGTACGGAAGGAATTCGAACATTTTCGAATCACCCTTTAGCCGGCACAAAGTCAACTGCAAGTTACGCTGACTTTTCGGCTGCTGTTAAAGCTACTTTCGATGTTCCTGTCAACCGTATTCGTGCGCTGTTTGACTTTCAGACGCGAATGCAAGGTGCCACAGAAACGGTATCCGAATATTTGGCCTCCCTTCGAGCAATTGCTGCCGACTGCAACTTTACAGCAAATGCGCTCGACGAGCGATTGGCCACACAGCTAGCAGTGGGCTGTTATTGCAAAGAAACCCAGGAAAAACTATTGGCTGAAGGTGATGTTAGCTTTACTCGTTTTTTGAACGTAATGCAGGCCGACGAGTCCGCCAAGACCTCCTCCAGTGCAATCCAAGGAAAAAAGCCACAAGTAAACAAAATTTTCAAGACTCCAAATCAGCATTCAAGAAACACCCAAAGAAAAACTTCCCCAGATCGGTTAAAACTCTCAGCAAGATGTTTTGGTTGTGGCAGTGATCGCCACTGCTACAAAGACCAAAACTGTCCTGCGCTTAAAGCGAGATGTAATTTCTGTCACACCATTGGACACTACGAGTCTTGCTGTTGTAAGAAAAATCCAGCGTTAAGGAACAAGCGCTCCACTAAAAGACCTTCTCTGAATCAAAAATCGCTGCGTCTGAACTCCATTGTTAAACAAGATTTCAAATGCACGCTAGAAGTTCAAGATGAAACTGGTTCGTTCATTGACATAGTATCGGAAATTGACACTGGTTCCGATGCCACCACAATTACACAACAACAGTTTCAAAACTTGCTGCCAAACACTAACTTATCGAAATGTCCAACGTCTATTTGCGGCTATGACCAGAGACCAATCAAAGGCATTCTCGGTTATTTTTCAACTACCGTGCGCTTTGGCCAACGGTCATGTCATGCCCAAATCTATGTTGTACCGGACTATTGCCCTCCGGTCGTGGGCAAGGACGTGATCCAACGTCTTGGCCTAACGTTAGACGGCGCGACACTTAGCGTCAACTCTCTAGGCACTCGCAAATTTCAAGATGTATTAAACAGATACCCTCTTTTGTGCTCCAAACAGCCAGGTTCTTACCCAGATTTCCAGCACAAAATCTCTTTATCGCCTGATGCAATCCCGTGTTCCTCCAAAGTGAGACCCATCCCGTTGGCTAGACGAGAAGCAGTCAACAAGGAAATCCAGTCGATGATTGAGCAGGAGATCTGGGAACCCGTTGAGCGTTCTGACTGGTCTCACGGGATGGTTGTTGTGCCCAAACCGAATGGTGACGTCAGAATAACCACCGACCTTCGCCCACTCAACCGTCACGTGATACCTTTTCAACACCCGATTCCTCATATGAAGGAAATTTTTCTACCGCTTCGAAATGCCAAAGTGTTCACAAAGCTTGACCTCAGTAAAGCTTACTTTAGTGTTTCATTAGATCCTGAAAGTCGCTCTTTTACAACGACTAGCACGCCTTTGGGTCTAATGCGTTATAAAAAGCTACCGATGGGGTTAAAAGATAGTGCTCAAGTTTTTCAACATTGCATCGAAAAAGCTCTACGTGATTCTCCAGGTGTCATTGTCTACATAGATGATATAATTGTTTTCGGTTCAACACGCAAGGAACATGACATGAATTTGGAACGGGTTTTGACCAACCTAGAGAAGAAAAATTTTCGCTTAAACGTAGAGAAGTCACTGTACGCGCAAACCAGTGTTCCATTTCTGGGTCTTGTTGTGTCAGATGACAACACAATAAAACCGGGCAGAAAGAACGTTGCCGCTATTCAAGATGCTCCAGTTCCGACAACAAAAAGAGATGTCCAAGCATTTTTAGGAATGATCAACTTCTATCATGAGTTTTGTCCCGATCTAGCGTCCTTGGCTGAACCGCTTCGCAGATTCACTAGAAAGAATGTTCCCTTCAAGTGGACGCCAACATGCCAAAAGGCGTACAACACGTTGAAGGCACTGTTGGCTGAGAATCTGAAAATTTTCATCTTTGACCCACATGCAAAAACGTTTGTGACGACAGATGCGAGCGATGTAGGTGTCGGCGCAGTCTTGTCGCAGATCCAAGACGGTCGCGAGGTTCCCATTGTATTTGCATCGCACACCCTTCAAACGGCTGAACGCAACTACGCGGTGAACGAGCGTGAAGCCTATGCCTGCGTTTGGGCTTGCGAGCTGTGGGAAAAATTTTTGGACGGCCGACCATTTACCTTACGCACAGATCATCAAACACTTCAAACTCTACTCCAACGCCCTGGTTCAAAGCGTCAGTCAAGTAAATTTTTGCGTTGGTATGACCGTCTCAGCCACTTCGATTTCACTGTAGAGTATAAACGAGGCAGCGAAAATTATGTAGCCGACGCGCTTTCTCGTCTGTCTATCAAAGCTGAATCCTTGACTGCAGAAGCTACTCCTCTTGCAGTTGCTCGGCTCACTTCGACAGGGCTCTCTTTGTCTCAATTCCAAGAGGCCACTGCAGCCGACGGCCAGCTGCAAATAGTAGCTCAGTACGTAATACAAGGATGGCCATCAAAAGCAAAGCTGCACCCCCAAAGCATGCCGTATCACCAAATACGTTCAGAGCTGGAATTAGAAAATGGTTGTATTTTTCGTGACGGTGGACGTCTCATCGTGCCAGAGCTTCTACGTAAGAATCTCTTGCTGGAAGCGCACAAAGGCCATCCAGGGATAGTGCGCATGAAGCGCAAGCTTCGAGAATCATTTTACTGGCCTGGCATGGACAAGCAGATCCAGGAGTACGTCAAATACTGTATTCCTTGTCAAAGAAGCGTTAAATCTGAGGGTCACTGCACCGTCAAATCACCAGCTGTTGTCACCCCAGAAGAACCAGCTGTGTTTTACGGTATAGATATCTGCGGGCCATTCGCTACAGCACCGAATAATCAACGATTTCTTGTTGTATTGGTTGACCAGTTCTCTGGATTTCCAGAAGTTCTTGCAACTGGTAAAGTAACTTCGACTGCAATCATCTCATGGCTAGATGACATTTTTGCTCGATATGGGAATCCCGGTCGACTATTGTCGGACAACGGGCCCCAGTTCATCAGTGCAGAGTTCACAACATTTCTGGCTTCTCGCAGTATCAAACACTTGCGGTCGGCAGTTTACAACCCCCAGACAAATGGCAAAGTGGAAGTTTTCAACAGATACCTGAAACATGGCCTACAAGCGTATTCCGCCGAACAAAAGCCATGGCGTCAAGCTTTAAATGAATTGCTGGCAGTCTACCGCGCTACACCTGCTGTTTCGAATGGTCGGAGCTCAGCAGAGCTATTCCTTGGTCACAAGAACCGGTTACCTTACGAGCCTGTTCTTGACACTTTTCTGGGGGCAAAAAAGCGCAACACTCCTGTTCACATTGATTCGGAGTCATCGACAAGTAACCAAGTTCGGGAGAAAGGACTGCTAAGTCGTGGGCCGTATAAGGTCGGAGATCTAGTAATGCATCGTAGATCACACCCTTTGAAAGGCCAGTCACCTTATTCGGAACCAAAGACTGTCACAAAGGTCATCGGCAACTGGACATATCAACTTAGCGATGGAGCAATATGGAATGCCAGAAAGCTGAAGCGCTTTTATCAGCGAGAGCAAGAGGACATCGAATTACCACAAATGCCGCCACAATTTCCTTTAGCTCCACCAGTATTCCAGCGCCGGTCCTCTAGGCCGAACAGAGGTCTCCCCCCCAAGCGCTATGCGCCATGACAGCTCCGGGAGGGAAGATGATGATATGTACAACACTAGTAGAGATATGATCTAACACTAAAAAAGAAACATTATTCGATACGATTTCAAAGTAGTGTGACTGTTATATTAAAAGTTTATCTTAATGTGGTGTCAGACACACTAAGAGACAGGAAAAATTTTAAAAAAAAACAACTACACAAAAAAACTCTACACAAGCAACCCCAAAAAAAAAAAAACCAAAGCACAAAAAAAAAAAAAACAGGGGGGACCCCCCAAAAAAAAAAGAACCAAAAACAAAAAAAAAAAAACCCCCCCCCCACCCCCCATCGTCAGCCATGCCCCCAATCTGATCTCTAACCCCCAAAATTTTGTCTCGGCTAAGCTGAAAGGATTCTTTAGGCTAAGCTGGCAGGATGTTTCCTGAAAATTTCTATTTTTCAGTACCTAAGCCTGAGCCTGATAAAAACTAAGCCTAAGCCCTGAGCTTAATTCTACGCCCAAGCTATTTTCTCTGGTAAATTGACTAGTTTGTCGAAGAAGTGGGGGACATGCCTGGGGATTTTAGACGTATTAAAAACTATGTCAACTTTCAGCCCCAACAGGTAATCGTATGATTCAGAACTGTGGCGCAAACTTTTTGTAAAAAACATGAATTTTGGAAAGGACAAATTTTTTTAAACGCTTGTCCTAAAAAGATAAGCAACGGATGACTTTCAAAACACACACTTAATGATGGCAAAACTTGGGTCTACTTAATGCAAAAAACCGCTTGCGATTTGAATTTGTAAACGCCGAGCTATGGCTTTCCAAAAAACACCTAAAAACGCAATTACCCCCTTAAACACGTTTAGAACGGAAAAAGCACGAGTTTCCGAAAAAAATTGCGAAAACTGTTCCTCACTGAGGGTTCAAATTTCGGGGGTCGTATTTCAGGAAATCCAAAAAAACGAAATAGGGGTTCTTCATGCAAAAATGCGGCGTGTCTACACGAGGCCGAATCGTCACGAGGCCGAATCGTCGCCAGGCCGAATCGCCATTTTTAAACGTATGCTTAATTTAGGCTTGAGCTTAGGCTTAGGTTCAGGCTTAGGCCCGTATTCACATACTAAGTGTAACGCTTAAACTTAGTGTTTACACTAAGTGTTAGCGCTTATAAGCGCTAAGTGTTATTCACATACTTAGTGTTTATTTAAGCGCTTAGCAAACACTAACGCTAAACTTAGCGTATCAATTTTGTATTCACATACTTAAAATTTAGTGTTTGGCTTAGAATTAAGCGCTTAAGTTTAGGGACCTCGGGAGCTCCCTAAGCGCTAAGCGCTTTGTTAGGGGATGGTGTGGGGAAGGGATAGGGAGAGTGAGGGAGGTTTTTGGCCGCCATGGGAAGAAAGGAAAGAAAAATTTAGGATATATTAGTGACATTTTCCGACCAATTCGATCCATTTTGCTCGTTTAATCGCCAAAAATAAAAAATGCACTTTGTTATCCAGCTTCGTTTTTTTACATTTTTGAGTAGAGCATCTTAATCGAAGTAATTTTTCTTCAAGAACTTCTATTTGAAAATTTATATTTTTCACGATATGCCCCCTGAAACATGTAGAGCTGATTTTGCATTTTTCAGGAATCCACCTGCTGAAAACATTTTTTACAAATGTATAGTTCGAGAAAAATATATATTATTAATAAGAAATAGTAATTTAAATAAATCTACAATTGGATTTATAAATACCAAATGGATATGCCGATAAATAACGAATTCCGGATCCACATCAAGCAGGGAGCGCACTCCAAGCCAAAGCCAAAACTAAGCACAAAAGTTGCTAAACGCTAAGTTTAGTATAACACTAATTTTTAAGCGTTTATTTTGTGAATAACAGTTTAGTACAAATTAAGCGCTAACACTTAGCAAACGCTTAGCGTTAGTATGTGAATAACTCTTAGTATGTGAATACGGGCCTTAGTGTTAGCGCTTCTAAGCGCTAAGTGTTATTCACATACTTAGTGTTTATTTAAGCGCTTAGCAAACACTAACGCTTAACTTAGCGTTTCAATTTTGTATTCACATACTTAAAATTTAGTGTTTGGCTTAGAATTAAGCGCTTAAGTTTAGGGACCTCGGGAGCTCCCTAAGCGCTAAGCGCTTAGTTAGTGGATGGTGTGGGGTAGGGGTGGGGAGAGTGGGGGAGGTTCTTGGCCGCCATGGGAAGGAAGGGCATGCAATTTAGGATATATTAGTAACATTTTCCGACCAATTCGATCCATTTTGCTCGTTTAATCGCCAAAAATAAAAAATGCACTTTGTTGTCCAAATTCGTTTTTTTACATTTTTGAGTAGAGCATCTTAATCGAAGTAATTTTTCTTCAAGAACTTCTATTTGAAAATTTATATTTTTCATGATATGCCCCCTGAAACATGCAGAGCTGATTTTGCATTTTTCAGGAATCCACCTGCTGAAAACATTTTTTACAAATGTATAGTTCGAGAAAAATATATATTATTAATAAGAAATAGTAATTTAAATCAATCTACAATCGGATTTATAAATACCAAATAGATATGCCGATAAATAACGAATTCCGGATCCACATCAAGCTGGCAGCGCACTCCAAGCCAAAGCCAAAACTAAGCACAAAAGTTGCTAAACGCTAAGTTTAGTATAACACTAATTTTTAAGCGTTTATTTTGTGAATAACAGTTTAGTACAAATTAAGCGCTAACACTTAGCAAACGCTTAGCGTTAGTATGTGAATAACTCTTAGTATGTGAATTCGGGCCAAGAAGTAAGCGGCATCATGTGAAAAATTTTTTGAAGCAAGCCAAGCCAACAAGCCAAACTACACAACAGGAGAATGGAATTTTAACAGTTTTGGCCACTTTTCTTAGCGCATGCGCAACGCATAAACACAAAAATAAATTTCAATAAACTTTAGCAAGTTTTCTAGACCCAAAATGAAAATTTTTTCAATTGCTTATATTTTTGCGCAGATATAGAACCCGAAAGTTGAGTGTGAATAGACACTTTTTACTTTGAAACCGTATATTTCATTATATAATTGACAAATCATAAAATCGTTCATTTTGGGTCTAGATAATTTACTTTTAAATATTTGTGCCATTTTTCGCATTTTTTTATTTTTTAAACTCGTCAAAAAGTGGCCAGATTTGAAAGCGCTCAAAAGAGCCAAATTGGTATACTTTTAACACGTGCCATACAAATCATCTTTACAGTTGTACAATAAAACTTTGCTTAAATGTAGAACAAAAGTAGCGCTTTCTAACGCTATAAAAACAATGATATAAAGTTAATTAATTATTGAATACTATCCTGTTGAAAAACACTGCACATTCGTTACTACCACCTTAAGGTGGCGCTCTGAGTAACTTCCAATAAATCAAATTGCTATAATTTTTTGTTTCTTGTTGACACGAACATTTTTGTTTAAGTGCAATCAAGATAAACACCAGGCACGCATTTTTGCAAAGTTTGATGAGTCTCAGAACATTTTAACAAATTTTATGACTGCATCAAAATCGAAATTTTGAAAAACTTGACTAATTTTTGAAATGACGTAGCTCAATGGTGCCTCAACCAAATTTAATAATCTATAGCTTAAATTAAAGACAATTATCTTTTCGAGGTGCCATTTTTGTCGAAATTTCGTTACCGGCGACACATTTTTAATTATTTTAATTTTTATCAAAAGTGACGTTTTAAAAAGCCTATCATATTGAACCAAATCATAATAATTACAATTCAAGAAGTTCGGCGCCTCCATATACGTCTGTTCTAACCGTGTGCAAAGTTTCATGCGGATCGGTTTTTGCAGCTGACAGTAATCGTAAAAAAATGTACCCTATAGCTGAATTTCAGAAACCTGAAGTTTGCCTACACATACGTATTTTCCAAAAAATAGAGCTAATTTTTCTGTACTAAAATCCGGTGAGAAAAGTTTCAGAAACCATAACAAATTTAACAAAAAATTAAGTTGAAAAAAGGCAAATTTTATGTCAATGTTGCTCAACGTATTTAGAAAATTTTTGTGAAAGGTTTGCCTACACATACGACTTTTTAAAAAGTTGCAGCTAAAAATTTGCTACACAAAACTGCTTTAAGAAATACCGAAAGCCATACAGAATTTTTTGGTATAGCGATTTGAAGATTTTTTCCCATTGAAAAATAGGTTGAAATTTCAAGTTGAACAAAATTTGACGTTATGTACATCAAATGAAAGCTTGTTTAATTCTAAACAAGTTTTCTTCTTGAGTTAGCCATCGAAAACTTAAGTGAAAAATTTTATCGCCCAAATTCGGTTATTCAGAGCGCCACCTTAAGGTAGCGCTCAGCAACAAAACTCATGTTTGGCGCCCAGCCCATGCAATAAATAGCAATACCACTTTAATTGTATATCAAAGAGACATCAAAAAAACCTATTTACAATACAGTTCAGCACTTTAATGTGAATGTGTCAAATTTTATGACCATGTCGAATTCCCTATTCACACTAATTTTGTTTTTGATCTAGCTCAGCGAAACTTCAACCGATTTTGATGATCTTGGTATCAATAGGAAGATCTCTCAAAAATTTAGACGTGATTGATCTTCGATTTTTCATTTTTATTTTTGATTTTGCAAAAAATCGATTTTTCAAAAAGCAGTCGTGTTTGAGCGACTACAAAAAGTACTGCGGGCCAAAATTTGAAAATCGAAAAAACTTTCACGTCTGCATTTATGTTCTTTCTTTCATTGTGCAAGTTTTCAACTCAATCGCAAACGGCAGCTGGGACCCAACTCCAAAAAAAGTAGTCGATTTCGCTACGCAAAAATGTAAGGTTTGTCCACACGTTTCACTTTTTCAAAAATTAGACGTTTCCTAGGACTGCATACTTCCGTTGAAAAAGTTACAAAAAGCCATACTCAATTTTTTAAGAAATTAAATCAAAAATTTGACATTTTCGAAGATTTATCAGCTTTGTAGGTTTTTCATTTTGGATTTGCTATTTTCACGGCTAAATAACTCAGCAAAACTTCAACGTATTCTTAAGTTTAATACATCAATTTAAAGCTAAGAAACCGCATATTTCAATGATATGAGTAATCATTTTATATGGAAACAAAAAGTTTTTTGCTACGGCTACAAAATTGTACAAAAAAATTAAAAAAATTTTTTATCACAATATGCACATCAAATGAAAGCTATTTTCATTTTGAACAACTTTCCTTTAAGACATTATGGTCAAAATGTCGCTGAAAAAAATTAAACGCCAAAGTCGGTTCCCCTGAGCGCCACCTTAAGGTGGCGCTCCTGAAATATGTGTTTTGGCCATTATTTTGAAAATGCGCAAAAATAAACATACATCCAAGAACAAAAGGTGTTTAGGATTGAATTTCTTTCAATTTGATGTGCATATATATGAAAAATTTTTTGAAAAATTTTGAGCTTTTTACAGCATTGAGCTCTCCTTCCTGCAAGGCTCATCACGTATGAGTGTGCGTGTGCGTTTTCCAAAATACTCAAATTTAGCCTTCGATTAGGATTTAGGCTTAGGCTTAGGCTCAGGCTTAGTCCCAGGGTTATTATCGGGCTTAGTGTGGGCTTAGGCTGAGGCTTAGGCTTAGTTTTATAATTTTCAAATTTATATGTTTATGTGATGAGCCTTGCAGGAAGGAAAGACACGTTTTTACAGCAAGAAAAATAGATTTTCACGAAAATAGCTTCATAAGCCAATGCATTTATACGTATGTAATGATTTTTGAAGATTGAAAAACACTAGAAGCTGTGTTTTACTTGAACATACTTGAAAATATTCAGTGTTTTATTGAGTGTGGTGTAGTTTTTTTGTGAAATAAAGCAAAATTTTTTGCATGATGCTGAAATAAAGTGCGTGTGAATACACACGAAATTTTCGGCTTGCGATTTTAAAAAGTTGGCTCTACAAGGAAAGTCAAAATTTGGCACAAATGCACCTTGTTGTCTTCGAGCGGTCGCAAAAATTGATTTTGAGCAAATCGTTAGCATTAAAGAAATTTAGTTAAATTTACGTTTTTCGAAAAACGTGATAAAGGCCCATCTTAATAAGCTGTTAAAAATATCTGAAAAAGTGGTTAAAGTATTGTTGAAAATTTAACAGGAAATAGAGACTGACCATTTATAGGTTAATCATAGAAAATTAAGATAATTTAAGATGAAATTAACAGAATTTCACATGTTTTTCAGATCTGTTAAATTTATCTTAAGGTGGTAGTGACGAATGTGCAGTGTTTTTCAACAGGCTAGTATGCAGTGATTAAATAATTTTGCCGCGATTTATTTATATCGTTGGAAAGCACTACTTTTTTTCTACATTTATGTGAAGTTTTGTTGCACAACTGTTAAGATAATTTGCATGGCACATGTTAATTATTTTTAAAAAAATACAGTTTGAATCAACTATATTTTATCAAACATTTAAGAAAACTGCACATTCGTTAGTACCACCTTAATTTCATGTAAAACATATTGTACTGCAGTTTCACAGAGTTATAACATAAAATTAAGATGTATTTAACAGCATTTAACAGATTTTTAACAGATTATTTATATGTACGCTGGCTCACTCTGGAACACGCTCGCTAAAATTAACATCATTTTAACAGAATTTTAACATGTTTTTAGGATGAAAATAAGACAATTTTAATAAATTATTAAGACTTTTTAAGATGTAATTTACAGATTTTTAACAAATTATGCATATGCACGCTTTCCAGTACTGCAGCAGGCTGGTTAATTTAACAGGATTTCAACATGTTCTTCACATGAAAATAAGATGTTTTAACAGATTATTAAGACATTTTTAAGGGGCTGTTCACAAATTCGGATTAACGGGATTAGATTAACTGAATTAACCACAATATCTCGACATTGAATTTAAGTAACTTTCCAAAAATGTGTACTTTATGCAATTAACACAGAGGAGCAACTGTGTCGAATTCAAAAAAGATCTCCTGCTTCTGTGTTAAGTTACTCCAGTTAATTCAGTTAATCTAATCCAGTTAATCCAAATTTGTGAACAGGTCCTAACATGATTATTGAGTACATAATAACAGAGTATTCTTATGCAAGCTCTCTAGGTGCAGCAGGGTAGTTAAATTCAACCTAAACTTTTGAGCATAATTTTAATTATTATAAAAATGGCCTTTCAGCAAGGGCAGCAGCGTGGGTAGAATAGGAAAGTTAGCTGATCTATAGCGAAAAAATGCTAATAAGCTTGTCAAACATCTGGGACAAGTTTAGCATCCAAATAGCAAACACAGCTTGCTAAATAAAGCGAACAAGAGTTAAGCCAACAACTAAGTACGTTAAATTTCTTTCACTTTCACTACCTAATACCTGAAGAACCATGGAACATTGCTTAGCTTCCCAGTTCCCACCACTTTTTTACTACTATGTGTATGGACATGGAGTGTCCAAATATTTTGCGAAAAATGTTTTTATCACCGAAAAAAATCGCGAAAGTTCTACAAAAAATCGAAAGCTTTTTAATGGCGCGGATAGTGTTTGTGACCGGCCGCGAAAGCCGCCGGCCGGCCGGCCGGAACGGCCGAATTTTTGGATAAAACCAGTCCAGAGTGTCATTTCGGCATAAACTTAGCCTGCCGGATTGTTATGCGGCCTAATTTTGTCAGTCGGTTGAATCTGGCTGGCTGGCCGGTGTTTTTAACCGGCCGCCCTCCCGGCCGATTTTGACCGGCCGGCCGGAGCCGGCCGGCGACCATCAGGCCGGCCAAAAATTCCGGCCGGTCACAAACACTAGCCGCGGACGGCAAATTTAATAAAAAATGTCGTTTTTGCAACTATAGGATGTAACGCAAAACAGTATATTAAGCAAACAAATTGCGCACAATGCACATACGCATGCATATTCTTTCATGAAGTAATTTTAGTCGGAAAAAATTTCGAGTAGGGCGGCCAGGCCGGCCACCCTGGTAAATACCGCCCCTTACAGAGAGGACTATTAACGGAAAAAAACACAGAAACCATATATACGTTTCTAACAGCTCTAGCTTTTTGAATTCTGTTGAGCGTTTTTAAGCTTTCGAAAGTTAGTTGTTGAAAATTCTCGGCTGTCTCAGTTGTCGGCCTGGCTCGGCAAAATTGCCAAGCCAAAGGCAATTTTCCGAGCCGAGCCGTGCCAGCGGTCTATCCCTAGTGCATATGTATACAGTATACACATTGTAAAAAACTGAATCAATACGAAATTAAAATTACTTACGTGTCAGTCTTGGTTCACCGGAAAAATGTTTTTCGAAAAGTGACCAAAAAATGAAGGAAAAATAGAGAAAATGCTATTTGAACCAACTTTAAAATATATCTTCCTTTAATTTTCCTACTTATTTCATGCATTTTTCCCACATATTTTGCCGTAATTTTGGTTTTTTCCCTTCAACTTTCGTTCTTATTTCTACACATTTTCCTTTTAATTTTAGCTTAATTTCAGTAACTTGTCTGTTGTGTTTCACCCAAATTTCACCTATATTTCTGAGAAATTTCTGCTAAATTTCCGCAACATTTCCGATACTTTTCAGCAACATTTTAGTTAAATTTCGGTCAAATTTCTGCCGAATTTCCTCAACATTTCCTTCTTATTTCCATTTAATTTCAGCCACGGCCCGTATTCACATACTAACACTAATGCTTAAACTTAGTATTTACCCTTAGTGTTTTTATTTAAGCGCTTAGCAAATACTAACGCTTGTGTTTCGGTTTTGTATTCACATACTTGAAGTTTAGTGTTTGGTTAAGTTGTTCGTCTCTTTGCGCTTGTTGATTGGTGTGTTGGTTGATTGTTGAATGTTGATTGTTGAGCTCTCCTTCCTGCAAGCCTCAACACGTGTGAGTGTACGTTTTCAAAAATACTAAAATTTACGCTTCGGTTAGATTTTAGGCTGAGGCCCAGGCTTACTTTTATAAATTTGAAATTATTGTTTATGTTATGAGCCTCACAGGAAGGAAAGACACGTGGTTTGTTGTGGGCAAGGGTTATGGGATCAAGTGCAGTTGGGGGGGGGGAGAATAGTGGACCTATTTTTTGAAGTAGAGCACCTCAAGGGAAGTATATACTTTTTGTAATAGAACCCCTATCCATAAATTTGTATTTTCTGAGCTATGACCCCTTGAAAAATGCATTTTCAGTGTTTTCGGAAGTAAACGTAGGCCAAAGTTTGAAGCCAAAAATGGCTATAATTTTTGTTTTTGGATAGTTTTGAGTGCATTATGATATTTCAAGGCATCGTCTAGGCTTAGTTGGCTGGATTCTCTAGGCTAAGCTGGAAGGATTTTTTGTGAAAATTTCGATTTTTTATTGCCTAAGCCTGAGCCTAAGCCTAAACCTGAACGTAAGCCTAAGCCTCATACTAAGCCTAAGCCTAAGCCCCATACTAAGCCTAAGCCCTAAGCCGAAGCCTAAACTAAGGCCAAGTTTGAATTTGGTCAAAAATTTGGACGTTTCTGGCGAATTTGGTCAACTTTTCGGCAGGAACCCGGTCAAAGAGCCTTTGTTTTGATTCTAAAAAATTGTAACCAATAATCTTACACCATTTAGACGATTAGAACGGAAAAAACAAGAGCTTCGGATAAAAATTGCAAAAACGACCTTCACTGAGAGCTCAGATTTCGGGGGGGGGGACCGGGGGGGTATACATATATATACATGAGAAAATCCAAATAATAGAATTGGGGTTCTTGAGGAAAAATGCTTCCCCAAAGGTGCTCTACTAAAAATTAGGTCCATTTTAACTATTCCCGACTCCAACTGTATTGTGTGCCTTTTGTGCCATATTACTTAAATGAAGTGTAAATAATGTTTAAAAAATTTTATAACCAAGTCGAACACACTTTAACCCTATTCTTTTTGGCCAGTTGGCCAGCCAAAAATTGGCCAGTCACCAGAACCGTCCAATTTCTGGCGTATTTTTAAATAAACAAAAATACTTATGTAGACCGCCGCCGTTGAAAACTTTAGAAAAAGTGAGAGACATTTTGAGAGGATTTCGACCTTTAAATTGTTGTACAAAATTTTTGAGTTTAGGTATCATTCGTAACCGAGTACTGTGGGTGCAAAGTTTGCACTGAAATTGCAAAAACCTAAAAAATACGGGGTGTGGGGCGGCTATAGCCGTCCTGGTCATATTGGGCGAACCCAGAAGACCCGGGAAACCACAACAACAACAACTACAACAACAAACCTCAAAAATGAAACTACCACTTTAAGTGAGCTGCAATCAATCTCACCACTGTCGAGGCTAATGACAACGTGAGTATGAGCAGCGGAAATCTTGCTAAAAAGCATGGAAAATGACCGCTGCTTTGACTGAAATGTATTTGTAACAATGCGGAAAAAGTAAGAATTCAAAAAACACGTCAATTGAAGCAGAAACTTGTAAAAAATGTCCGGAAAAGACAACGAAATCTAGCACAAATATGTAGGAAAGTGAAAGGAAATATAACGGATAAGTAAAAAAAATATAACGGAAACATGACCGAAAAGTGAAGGAAATAGGAATAAAATATGACCGAAAAGTGAACAAAATATGACCGAAAAGTGAAGGAAAAATATGTGCCGAAAAGTGACGGAAAGTTGGACTAAATGGGGGAAATGTGACGGAAAAATGAAGGAAATATTGCGGAAATGTTGCAGAAATGTGTCTGAAATGTGACGGAAAGTGAGAATTGTTATTGGAAGAAATTTGACGGAAATAGAGAGGAAATGTGAAGGAAATTTTTCCTTCGTTTTTCTGTCATTTTTCAGTGATATTTCGAAATTATTTTTTCCGGTGAATTATCATTTCGTTTCCAGTAAACGTTTACAGAATGAAATGAAAATGTCAAGAAATATACATGAATATATAAAATTCAGCATACATTTGAATGCGACTGAACGAAAAGTATACACACATGTATACAATACAGTGAAAATTAACAGTGCTAGTGAATACTAGCAGGCAACTTCTGTGAAAAGTATCTGAAAATTATGTTAAATTTCCGTCAAAAGTATTTTAAATTTATGTTAAAATTCTGTGAAAACAATGTGAAAATTTTTAACGCAAGCAGAAAAAAATTTCCAGTTGGTGTAAATTTCATGTTAAAAACACTCTAAATAGATGTTAAATATGTCTGAAAAATATCTTAATTTCATCTTAAACTGCGCTCCGCTGCATTTTTACATGTTTTTCACAGACCGGAAAATCATCTTAATTTTCTGTTAAAAGTTTCACATATTATTCAAATGAAATCAAGATGTATGATAAACCTGTTAAATATCTGTAAACAGATTTCACATGAATTTAACAGATGCGAAAATAGTCCGAAAATCATGTGAATGGTTTTACATAGAATTAAGATAGATTTAAGATTTCTTAATTTCGTGTAAACCAGTTCGGTTGGCTTTAGGCCTGTGTTAAAAACCTGTTAAATTCATGTAAAAGTTTTAACAGGAATTTAACAGGTTTTTCGGACATCTTAAATTCATCTAAATCCAATTTAATTTCACCGAAATTTCAGATGAAATTAAGATAATCCGTTTTCCAGTGAAATTCCGCTCACGTTTGGTCTACAGTGAACGCTAATTTGTATCAATCAATTTCATATTTTGTGTTTTGGCATACTTTTATACCAGCTTGCTATTGCACATCTAAAATTGGCGCCAAATTGCTGTTTTTAGCAAAGTCATATTTCAGGAGCGCCATTTTAAACATGTAGCGTCTATTTTGCATTTTCCAGGATTCCATCAGTTTAAAACAATTTTTACAAATTTTCAGTTCGAGAAAATTCTATATTATTAATAAAAAATAGTAATTTAATTAAATCTATAATCGGATTTATAAATACCAGTATGGAAATGCCAATAAATCACGAATTCCGGATGCACAATGCACATCGCCACATCAAGCATGGAGCGCACTCTAAGCCAAAGCCAAAATTGAACACTTAAAACTTGCTAAGCGCTAAGTCAAGTGCATTACTAATTTTCAAGCGTTTAGTTTAGTATAAAATAAGCGCTAACACTTAGCAAACGTTTAGCGTTAGTATGTGAATAACACTTAGCATACGGGCCGAAAGCTACGTGCCATTTAAGGTGGTAGTTCCAGAATCGCAGTTTTTTTACATGAGGCTATTTTCAAAGCTCTTTTTCAGAACAACCAGTAGAGCAGGAATACAATGGCTACAATTTTTTGAAATTAGACTCAAAGCTGGCAACTATCACGTTTTAATCACTGATTAAATCCCACGTTAAGACTAACAACTCCAATGGTTTACAGTCAGTAAGCCAACGCGATAGCTAGTCTTAAGTCTTAACCATGGTATTTTACACCACATAAAAAATGCTCTGTTTGGTGTAGTTTAAGAAAATCATAGTCTCTACATACTTAAAAATTTTCGGTGTTTGTGCAATTTTTTTGTAAAATAAAGCAGTATTTTCTGCAAAATGCTGAAATAAACTGCGTGTGAGTACAAACGCAAAATTTCGGCTTGAGATTTTAAAAAATTGGCTCAACGAGAATAGTTAAAAATTGGCACATAAATGCGCCTCGTTGTCTTCGAGCGGTCGTAAAATTCTATTTTGAGCAAATCGATAGTGTGATATCTTCAATAACTTACAAACTCACTAACCAACTACTTGAGACTAGGAATTGAACACAAACAGTTTTGTCGTATTGATTGGATGTTACAGCCTGTCGTCAGTTCGATTACAAAACAGTAAAGTTCTGTGATTTTTGTCTACATTTATTAAAGATAGTATTTAAGAAATTTAGTTAAAGTTACGTTTTTCAAAAATCGGTATTTTAGCGGTTTTCAATATATCAATCATATTCATACAAATACATTTTGCGACCGTTCAGTAACGTTATGGCAAGCAAATGAGCTATTGGTTGTGCAACAGCTATCTAGCTGTAAAGAGAACTCACAAGCCGAAATTTCACGTATGGTCCACAGTGAATGCTAATTTGTATTAATCAACTTCTTACTTTGTGTTTGGGCACAGTTTTACACCAGCTTGCTATTGCACTTTAATCTGACGACGGAATCTGACTCCTATATAAAGGTTTCAGTAAAGAGTTGCGCAATCGTCCCTCTCCACAGACTAGATCTAGTCTGTGGAGAGGGACGTTTTCGCAACTCTTTACTGAAACCCGCATTTTTCCCATTTCAAACGCAAAATTGAGTGACGATAACGTTCACAAGTTTTGGCAATCCAAACGGCAGTTTGGCCCAATTCCTTCTGAAAAATTGGCCAAATTCACTAGATTCGTTAAAATGTTTTGCCGTAGTCAAACTTGGTTTAGGCTTTAATCAAATTTAGGCTTGGGCTTAGGCTTAAGGCTTATGAAATGAAATGAAATAGTTTAATACGAAAAACATTCATGCATAATATCCTACTACAAGGACTTAATATGCAACTTAGAATACAAAAGAAAAACAAAAGCGGTGGCAGTCGACACAATATTTGACATACAAAATTATATTACAAAAGAACTTTTACATGTATGGCCCGATTTAACTACCAGGTGTCAGTTATAATCTGAGCTGCTGATAAATTAAGCTACGACGATTGAAAGCAATTGTTACAAATTTAGCTAAGTTTTTTATATGTATTGAGTTATTCTCGCTTAGAATTTCAGCAAAGTATGCTTCTAAATTGGTATGGTTTGAAGGTTGAAATGGCCTTATGTCATTAAAAACAGGACATTCCAAAAGAAAATGAACTTCATTTTCAATTGAACCCATGTCGCAAAGTTTACATAGACGTTGATCGCGTGGAATTCTGTGAGATTCTCTGCGATCCCACCGGCCACGTTCAATTTCAAGATCGTGCGAGCGTAGCCGAAATCTAACCAAATTTTTTAAATATTTTTTACAAAGACCAGTTAAAAACAATGGTTCTATTCCAAAATTTCGTTTGTATTTTGAGTACAGATCTAGGCTGGGTAGCCGAAGAATTTCTGGTTTCCATTCTACTACCAAAAAATGGTCAATTAACCTTTTTCTGGCCAGGCTTAAAAATATTTGTGCATTTGCCACTTCCTGTGTAATCCAGAAAACAGGTAAATTGAGATAATTTAAAAGTTCTACAACCGAGGACACCCAGGTGCGTTTTGTGGGTGCTATCATAGCTAATTCACATAACATATAGTAAGACTGTTTAATAAGAGAATCGCTTGGTTCATTTAAAACCTTGCACCAGTACTTTAATAAAGCTAGTTTTCGGCTGATAATAAGTGGAAAACGGCCAGTGTCGCCGTAAACTGCTACAGTTGGTGTGGTACTTTTTACATTCAGTAATTTTTTTAAGAAGTTCAGGTGAGTCTGCTCTAAAAGGTCTAGGTGGTTGTGCAAGGATAGTGAGTTATTATTATTCCACGACAAAAAACCCCAGATTTCACAACCATAATGCAAGACTGAGGTCACATAGGTGTCGAACAGTCGAAGTTTTGTCTTAAATTTTAAATTAAAAAATTTTGTTAATAAGTGCTGTAGATAGTACGCTGGTGCACGAGCTATGTTAACGCGACTATTCACAGTAGACATTAGTGCAATTCCTTGAGAGCATAACTCAAATCCTAAGTATTGAAAAGAATCGACAAACTGTAAAATTTCATTTTTGAATTGAAAGGTTCTAAAAAAGTTTCGGTAATGATTTCCTCGGAAACACATAACTTTTGATTTAGCAGTGTTTACAATTAAATTTCACTGGCGACAGTAATTTTCTAAATGGTCAAGTGAGTTTTGTAATTCTTGAGGGGTATCTGCCAGCAAGATTAAGTCATCAGCGTAAAAAAGCAGGTAGATAGGCATATTGTGAATTTTCAAAGGAGTTACGTTGCTAATTTCAAAAAAAGCGTGAATATCATTTATGTAAAAATTAAAAAGCACTGGCGAGAGCACAGCTCCCTGTTGCACGCCGGTGTAGGACTCGAAAACATAAGTTTCGTCTCCTCTGACGCACGATTTGGTCTTAGAGAGCATACTTATTATTAATTTTAAAAAATTTGTAGAAATGTTTTTGGAAGCTAGTTTGTAGATAAGTGATTGTCTATTGATCGTGTCGAAGGCCTTGGAAAAATCTATGAACGCGGCGTATAAACATTTTTTGTTTATGAGAGATTTTGTAATTAAGCCATGTAATATAAACAAATTATCAGAAGTTGAGTAACCAGGTTTATAAGCGAACTGATAATAGCTTCTAACGTTCATTAATACAAGCCAGGATTCAAACCTGTTGCGCAAAATAGAATCAAAAAGTTTGCCGATATTACTAAGTAGAGATATACCTCTGTAGTTTTGCGGGTTAGTCGGATCGCCTTTTTTATGAATAGAAACAATAACAGCAGTACTCCAAGCAGAGGGGTAGCAACTTGTACGCACTACGGCCGAAAATAGTTCCACTAATAATGGCAATAATTTTCCGGACGCAAGTTTAATTTGTTCATTAAAAATAGAATCCAACCCCGGTGATTTACCGTTTTTAAGTTTTTTTACAACATTAACTATTTCCGTTTCTGTGACGCGGTCGTCCAATGTCGCGTCACGCTTTGGATTTGACAAATGATGGTCAATAAAATTTTGAAAAGTTTGATTGTAATGGGTTGCAGTGCCACTATATAAACTTTCATAGTGTTGGCGAAAAGCTATTGGACTAGGCTGTTGTGTGAATAAACGTGGTGGTTGGATTTTACGCCAAAAAACTGCTGGATTTTTGTTAATAGAGTTTTCCATTATGACGCATTTTTTGTAAAAGTATGCACGTTTGGCTTTGCGGATAACCAGTCGTAAATTTTTACGTTTTTTAACTAGTTCGTCACGTGAAAAACGCTTATAAAATTTTGATACTTTTTAACTGCCCTGTAGTAATTCTTTTTAGCTACATCACAACTGATGTCCCACCACTCGTTCAAAACCGAATTTTTAACTTTTTTTAGTTTTTTTTAGTTTAACACATGGCAAGCTAACATTTTCAATAAGTAATTTTGCGTCATCCAGACATTTTTCAATGTCAACTCTGGAAATTGAATTTTTACAGTTTTCTGCAATTCGTTCAATCTCATTTGAGCATGATATGGATTCCAAGTTTTGTAGAAAGTCTGCGGTTTTATTTTGACGCCATTGCAAAATTACTTTTTGATTATTGAATCTAGGTTTTGCATGTGTTGACACATCTAAAACATCAGTACCGCATTGAAAAGAGAAAAATATTGGGCGATGTGATGAGAATTCACGCTCCGTGTTTGTTGCCAAACTCAGATTAAAATCATCGCAAATTTTAAATTCAGAAAAAAAGCCGTACAGAGAACAATCTGAGATGACATAATCAACAACACTTTTGCCTTGTATAAGACCAGTTTTTGTCTGCTTAATATTTGTAAATTTGCCTATGGTTGCATCTGCACCACAACATCCGTTTAAAATATACAAGTTACAAACTGAGCAAATGTTAAGTAATTGTCTGCCAAACGAGTTTACAACAACAAAGTCTTCGCTAGTTCTGTATGGGATTGTAGGAATTGAAATGCCGATATTGGGCAGATGGTTGAATTTGTTTTGATCTGTAAGTGATGAATAATTTACTCTACTTTGGCCAATGCGGGCATTCAAGTCCCCAAGTACAATCACATATCCGCGGTTTTGCAGTTCAATTATTTTCGATCTCAATTCGTCAAACATATTAACATTGCAAGCTTCGTGTCTTGGTGAGTTAGCTGGAGGGATGTAGGCAACACAAAAATATATATCAGTATTATACTTAAACAGTTGCTTTGACATTTTTAACCATAAAAAATCTGTAGAATTTAGGTTGTTAGTAATAGACACGTATTTTGCAATGTTATTTTTGACGTAAACAATAATACCGCCGGAGTTTCTAAAAGCACGACTATTATAGATTTTTTGGTTGACGTAATAATCCGTGAAACCAGGATATTTAAACTCATCCATCTGATAATCAAACTTCCATGTCTCAACAAAACAAAGAATATCGGCGGTTGAAAAAAATTGTTGAAAGATTACAAGCTCATCCGCAGAAAGCCCTTGTATGTTAATGTAGGCTACAGATATATCACCCATGTGTATAATTTAACAGTAATAAAAAAAAATAATAATAACGGGTAACCGTTGAAATGAACAGAAAGAGGCTACACGCCATCAAAGGAAACAAACAGAACAGTAACGACGAAAACAAAAACAGCAATCATAAAAATAAGAAATGACCTCAATTGTCATTACAGATCAGGGCTGCAGAAATGGTTGACAAGCTGCTTTAAACAAATCAAAAATATAATATTTACGCTTTTGGAACATAATTCCGCTGTCAATAAAGTATGCCCGTGGCTGGCCATTGTCGAATAATTGTTTCATCAGGGGATAGGCTTTAGATCGCAGTTGTCTGGCACTGTCCGTCAAATCATCGCGAATGCGAAATTCAGCGCTCAGTGAACCTCTCAGTTCCCGAAATTTTGCCATAATGCCATCCTTGGCCACTTTAGAAACCAGCTTGACCTTTACAGGTCGATTCCTGCCTTCACTGTACCGCCCCATGCGAAACGAATCTGACACTATACCCGGGTCAATGCTGAGGCCCAAGTCAGCTTTTAAGAAGTCACAAACAGTTTTACGGATATCCTCAGTGCGTGTTTCCAAGAGTCCATAGATAACCAAATTATTCACCTTCATTTGGTATTCGAGCTCCTCAATTTTATCCCGCAGTTGTCTGTTAGAGTCCTCGATTTCTGTTATCTTTTGGGTAGTTCTAGCAGTATGATCGCTTAGGTTGGACATCTCAGCCTTGATATCCACAATTTCACCCGCCGCGAACTCTAAACTGTGTTCAAATTCCCCCATTTTATGAATAACAGGCTCTATTTGAGCTTTAACAATTTGAACAAGTTCATCTTTTAAGTGTGAAATGTCAGCACTTTTAGCCCCGGTCTTTTCAATAGAATCCAGACGCGTCGAAAACGCACGAAACTGATCTGCCAGATCAGCTAATTCAGATTTTTCAGGAACACAAGATTTAGGTGTGCTCTGCGAAGCACTGCGTAAAGTGCGTGCTTTCTTGGAACTCATTTTGGCAATAGAGAACAAATAAAATCAAAATAATCGAGTGGAGCTGGATTATCAAAAATTAACACGGTTAAGCAGGCGGCAAATCCCAATCCAATGTCCAAAAAGTACAAAAAAACAAATTTGTAATTCAAAATCATGAAATCAAATCGAAACAGTTGTATAAAAAACACAGAAATTGTGGCCAATACATGTAATCTGTATATTAAATCAATACTCCATAATATTCGCTTGTCAGTGAAGAGACTGTTAGAAAACCGACTGCACACCACAACATCACATGTACGTATGTAATTTTGTAAGTTTGTAAGTGTAAGTTTGTAAGTTTGTAAGTTTGTGTAAATTTTGTACGTAAGTTTGTAAGTTTTTATGTAGGTTCATTTTGAGACATAGGCTTAGCAATTGTGCGATTGATTGCTGCAGTAAAAATTATCGCTTCGGTTGCACTGCACAGTGCACACTGCACACAGTTTCAAAAAAGACAAAAATTTGACTAATTTTTTTGTAAAGCATAAGCCAAGCAACAATTTCTTCATTATTCAAACTATCTTTAATTAAATATTTTTCGCCCGATCTGGCACTATGTTACCAAAAAAGTTATTCTTTAGAGCACAAATTTAGGCATTATTGTAACAGTGAAATGTTTTGGAGGCACAAATTAGTGGGGCTGTCACCATTCAAAAATAGGAAGCTGACAGCCCCATTGGTCAAGGTCTGTTTTCTCTGGACCAAGTGCAGCTATAGACGTAATCTCAACGGCACAAATTGGGACAAATTGAGCACAAATTTTTAGGATAAGTTTTAGAATTTGTGCTTCTGGTGGGGCTGTCAAGTTCTGTGACCTCAAAGTTTGTTCAGACAGTGCGTTTCACTTGTGATGTTCTGCGTTTTGCGCTTAGCATCAAAATCGCCGCGGCAAAACGCACCGGATGAATCAACATTAAGGCTTACATACTAAAAAATTTCTTTTTTCAGGAAAAATCCTGCCATCTCACTATCTCAGCCTAGATAATCCTGCTAGCTACGCCTACACGTTGCTTTAAGGTGGTAGTGTCGCCAAAGCAGTTTTGCTCATAGGCTGCAAAAGGAGAACTTTGCTTTGAAATTGTACGGTCACTGAGAAATTAGTGAAATGCCATAAGTTGTCAAATAAATACTGCCGGGCACTAGACTACCAATATCTACCAATATTTTTAACCAATCACAATTTGTCAACCAGACATCACACTATAGAGACATAAAAGTTCAAAAAATCAAGCCAGATATCAGATTGGCCAGCTTGTGAAGTACATGTAATGTTTTGAGACACAATTTTTTGCCACAAATAAGAAAAATGAAAAATAAAGGTTCGTTTTTCTTTAGATTTCAAAATAAGCTTCTAGATTTTTTACAATTCATCATTATTGCCGTGAGTACTTCACAGTTTGCGCACAGTTTCACAGTTCAAACAGGTATTATTCCGCAACCACTCAGGCAATTTGCACTAAATTTTGTGTGTATAAACTAGAGCATATGTGCTTTTAGTCTGTGAAAACAATCTAAACAAAAAGTTTTATAATTGTGACGAAATTAGTGGGGCTGTCACCATTCAAAAATAGGAAGCTGACAGCCCCATTGATCAAGGTCTGTTTTCTCTGGACCAAGTGCAGCTATAGACGTAATCTCAACGGCACAAATTGGGACAAATTGAGCACAAATTTTTAGGATAAGTTTTAGAATTTGTGCTTCTGGTGGGGCTGTCAAGTTCTGTGACCTCAAAGTTTGTTCAGACAGTGCGTTTCACTTGTGATGTTCTGCGTTTTGCGCTTAGCATCAAAATCGCCGCGGCAAAACGCACCGGATGAATCAACATTAAGGCTTACATACTAAAAAATTTCTTTTTTTAGGAAAAATCCTGCCATCTCACTATCTCAGCCTAGATAATCCTGCTAGCTACGCCTACACGTTGCTTTAAGGTGGTAGTGTCGCCAAAGCAGTTTTGCTCATAGGCTGCAAAAGGAGAACTTTGCTTTGAAATTGTACGTTCACTGAGAAACTAGTGAAATGCCATAAGTTGTCAAATAAATACTGCCGGGCACTAGACTACCAATATCTACCAATATTTTTAACCAATCACAATTTGTCAACCAGACATCACACTATAGAGACATAAAAGTTCAAAAAATCAAGCCAGATATCAGATTGGCCAGCTTGTGAAGTACATGTAATGTTTTGAGACACAATTTTTTGCCACAAATAAGAAAAATAAAAAATAAAGGTTCGTTTTTCTTTTGATTTCAAAATAAGTGTCTAAATTTTTTACGATTTAATCATTATTGCTGTGAGTACTTTACAGGTTACGCATAGTTTCACAGTTCAAACAGGCATTGCTCCACAACCACTCACGCAATTTGCACTAAATTTTGTGTGCATAAACTAGAGTATATGTGCCAAGGTTTTTTTTGTGTCCAGAAGTGTGTCCAGACACAATTTTTTCTTGCGGGACACAATTTTTTCCTGCCGGACACAACTTAGGCACACCTCTCGAGAAGCCCCTGACAATGCTTATGGTGATGATGTAGCTAGGTTTTCCGAAAAAAATTTCCGATACATCTCCAATTGACCAAATTTGGTCTAAAAATAAAAAATTTCCCCCAATTTTTTCCTGGGGGCTGCCACCCCCAGACCCCTGCGACTCTGTGACTTACTATTCCTTGTTATTATCTTTCATCAAAGCCTATGCATGTCTACACAGTACACGAGTATATTGTGCTGCATTTAGTTGTGTAATACACTGTCTGGGCTGATGTTCCCATCTTGTGTTTTATTTTCCTGTCGGAAAAATTTTCTGATACGTCTCCAGCTGACCAAATTCGGCCTAAAAATTGAAAAAAATCTCCATTTTTTCCTGGGTACACCACTGGATTTTACAACAGACTCAACTCATTGCCCTTGAAATGGCTGCGGCTTTACAAAATAGCGTAAAACTAAAAAACGCAATTATAAAAAGCGAAAAAATTTCTTCACACCTCCGCCCCCCCAAAATTGAAATCTGGGACCGCCAGTGCTGTATGTATTTACATGAGTATATACATTATGCTGCATTTACACTAATGTGACGTTCGAAACTTCAAACCCGTTGCTTTTTCTTACCCGGAGGGAAAAAGTTCCGATACGTTTCGTATTGACTATTAACCTGAAAATTGACAAGGTCTTCATTTTTTGGAAAAAATTCCGATACATACATCTAATATTGGTTTCTAAGCTCAACTTTGCCCAAACATTCCCGCAAGTGTTGCAAAAATTAGGCCCCCAGCCCCCGCAACCATTGTAGATGAATTCTGTGTTTTACTGACAAGTAAAACACAGAATTCTGTATATATACCTGTTACGACTTAACAAACCTACATTTCCACAAGTCTTAAAATCGATCTTAAAAAAGAAGTTAACTACTGTAGGCTGATGACAAGAGATCCGATACAGTAATTGACACCTGTTAAATACTCTGATATGTTGGATTCTTTAATAAAATCTATTCAAGTTAGCATTTCCTAACATTGGTGGACCTGCGGATGGCTCTTTCAAGTGCCTTCTTGGTTCTTCTGCTGGGTCTTCGCTTACAACTGCTGACTACTGCGACCAAGCATCCGAACGTTAGTTTTGCTGACGTGTTTTCGAAAGATTTTACTGATTTACCGTGGTACAACAGCTTTCATTTCTACTTATCTATTAATTATTCGCGCCCACCGACGGGACAGACAAGACACCGTTCACAATTTGGTCAAAAGCCGAGCTTTAATCCGTTCACTATTAAAAACAATGTGTTCTCATCGAGTTTTCATGTTTCACAACTACGTTAGCTGCTGATCCTATGTGGTGATACCCAATCAACTTTCAAACTCTTAACAAATCTACGTTACACAAAGCTTTGCAAATACTAAAAGAAGATGACCCAACTTTTGTCGTCCCTGCAACGAAGAAGGAAATTGTTTCAATTTTGGAATCGTTAAACCCCGACATTGTTTCAATGGCCATTCGCTGCTCTAAGCAATCTGAACCAACTATAAAACAATCACAAGATGGTAAGCCTATAAAATTGCCAGATTTTTACGAAAAGGACCCTAGAATCTGGTTTGACCAAATTGAACAATTGATGTCTGAAGAGTCTGAAGTTACTAAACGTAATTCTTTGCTACGAGCTCTGCCTACAGACATTCTTCTGCAAAGTGGCGTTAGAGCATCAGAGAGCTATCAAGCGATCAAACAATCTATTAGCGATTTCTACAAAGTAAGCGATCACACACGGCTGCGTCAGTTGCTGCAAGAACAAGCATTAGGTGATCGGAAGCCCAGCATCGCATTAAAGCAAATGCTGCGGCTAGTGCCCGGAAACGAAGAACTAGTGCGTATGCGATTTATGGAAATACTTCCAGAGCAAATACGCCTAGTTCTAGCCTCCATTACGGACTTGAGTTTGGACCGTTTAGCTACTATTGCCGACACCATGTGGGAGCAAATTGCCGTCTCCACTGGGTTGAGCAACCTGAATGTGAACTCTGCTACTGAACACTCTGCTAATACACACCATAGCCCCAACACAAATACTGATTCGATAACGCTTCTGTGTGATCGCGTTGAGTCCCTGACTCAAACTGTAAACGCCCTGTTATCTCAAAACCGAGGCAGACCGCGCTCAATTAATCGAACATCAATTACCAGACGAGGACGTTCAAACTCTCGACCTCGGTTCAAACCAGACGGTCCTCTCTGTTATTACCATTTTCGATTTGGAAAATCAACTACCAAATGCGCGGGCAGCAACTGTCAATGGGTTTTCAGAAACGACCAGGGAAACTCCGAAAGTCCACTGATGGTTGCGCGGGCATCAGCGGATCAAACTTAATAACTTTCACCGCGACAAACATTGGTCAGGTTATCATTAATACAGGATCGGACTACTCGTTTTTGCCAAAATGCTTAATTGATCGAAAAGTTTTGCCTTTAACACCAGTAGCTATGCAATTTGCTACTGCTTCGGGGCAACTTTTGGCAGTGTATGGAATGACAACTGTTTCATTTAAATTGGCAAATTACGAACAAACATTTTCTTGGAATTTTGTTGTTGCCGATGTTGTGCACAGTATTTTGGGTTTAGACTTTTTGCGCGCCAATAATTTGACTGTTGACCCCGCAAACAATTCTTTGCATTTATCTGGCGCTTGCAAAACTGATGAGATTTCCCAATACAGTAGCCAGTACATGAAATTACAGAACACTAGATGTTTTATGACTTTACCAATTAATAAAATATTATTGCCCGCATCCATGGCTAACGTGCCTGTGCAGCTAAAAGAACCTTTTTTAAAATTACTAAATCAATTCAAGAACTTGTTTGGCCCAATTGACAACTCGGAACCGGTGAGGCATCCAGTCGAACATTATATTGTAACAACAGGTTCGCCTGTTTTTGGAAGACCACGTAGATTGTTCGGCCCTAAACTAGAGGCAGCAAAAGCTTCTTTTCAAAGACTGTTAAAAACCGGTATCGTCTACAGAGGCGAATCTCCTTGGGCGTCACCGCTACACATGGTGCCCAAGTCTAACCACGAGTGGCGAGAGTGTAGGGACTATAAAGCGCTAAATGCTGTAACAATTCCTGACCATTATCCAATGCCGTGCATCGCCGACTTGACCAACAGCCTCGCTGGCTGTACAGTTTTTTCTAAGTTGGATTTGGTCACAGCCTTTAATCAAATCCCCATGGCAAAAATATCACAACAAAAGACCGCCGTTACAACACCGTTTGGTTTATTCATTCATCGTCGAATGCCATTCGGTCTGAGAAATGCATCGAAAACTTTTCAACGTTTAATGGACGTTACATTTCAAGATATGCCATTTGTTCAAGCATATATAGACGACGTGATGATCGCTAGCAGAAACAGTGACGAACACATGGCACATTTGAAAGCAGTTTTCGCGCGCTTAAATGAATTTGGTTTGCGACTCAAACCTACAAAATGTAAGTATTTTCAATCAACCGTGGAGTTCCTAGGTATGGAGCTGAGCTCGGACGGTTTCAAACCGATGGCGTCAAAAATTACTGCAATTGAAAACTATTCAAAGCCGAAAACCATCAAAGAGCTAAAACGATTTCTAGGTATGATCGGTTTTTACCATCGATTTATTCCAAATTTTTCTCACATTGCTGCACCTCTCACTGACCTTACTAGAGGAAAATCATTAACGAAAGAAATCATTTTACACGAAGTAGCCGAAAAATCTTTTGAGTCTCTAAAGCTAACCTTAAAGCAAGTAGTAAAACTAGCCTATCCTATTTCGTCTGCTTCGTTAATTCTTACCACTGATGCATCGGTTTCTGCTGCTGGAGCTGTTTTGCAACAAATGCACGGTCAGCAGAAACAACCCCTAGGATTCTTTTCAAGAAAGTTTACCGAAACAGAAAGAAAGAAATCAACTTTTGACAGACAGTTACTAGCAATTTATTTAGCACTGAGACATTTTTCATGGCTTCTCGGTATGCAATTCACGATCTATACTGACCACAAACCGCTTGTTAACTCTCTACACATGAAAAATCCAACGCCACAACAGTCTCGTTGGCTATCGTATATATCAGAATTCAACTGCAACATCGAGTATATATGTGGGGCAGACAACGTTGTGGCGGACTCATTCTCCCGATCTGTTTCAGTCGTTACTGCGATTTTGGATGATCAGCTAGCGTCGGCCCAGCAACAAGACAAAGATTTAATGACGTTTGCAGAACGAACCAAATTGCCGATCAAAAGGTTAACAGTGCCTAGCACGTCTGGTTCTTCGACTGTACTCTGTGAAACGAGTCTTGAACATCTCAGACCATTAGTTCCATCCTGTTTGCGTCGAAAAGTTTTCAACGAGATCCACAACATTTCCCACCCTGGACCCAGGCCTACGGCGAAACTCATCCTGGAGCGTTTCTACTGGCCTGGTCTAGAAAAGGATGCAAGGTTATGGGCCAGGGCTTGCCTAGCTTGTCAAGCTTCGAAAGTTAACCGACACACCAAAACTCCATTATCAACCATACCGACTGGATCTCGTTTCCAAACTATTCACATTGATTTAGTTGGACCACTGCCTCCTTGCAAAGATCACAAATACTTACTGACTGTAATTGATCGGTTTACCAGCTGGATTGAAGCGATACCATTACAATCTATAGACACCGAAACTGTAGCTTTAGCGCTGATGTCTGGATGGATATCTCGCTTTGGTGTTCCGGCAACCCTTATTTCTGACAGGGGCAGTCAATTTGAGTCTGCTCTTTGGTCGTCTTTAATGAAAACCTTGGGAATTAAACGACAGAGAACAACTAGTTATCACCCCGCTAGCAATGGTGCAATCGAAAGAGTTCATCGCACCCTTAAAAACGCTTTAAGATGCTCTTGCTCACACAAGAACTGGTTGGAGTCTCTGCCCTTAGTGCTTCTAGGGATACGCTCCACTGTGAATGCCCATGGCCATGCACCAGCAGAAATTGTCTATGGAAGCAACCTTCACTTGCCTTCCAGTTTTTTTGTACATGAACCAGAATCGCCAAAAGAGCCTATGCCGGATTTTATAACAAAGTTGCAAACCAAAGTTGCCTCTTTCAAGCCGCCGCTTAGAAACTACAATTCACCAGGTTTTGTGTCGCCAAATTGGCCAGAAGTATCACATGCCTGGGTGAGATCGGAAAACCCTAAATCGTCAATATCACCACGTTATCTTGGTCCTTACAAGATTTTACGCAGATTCGAAAAAACTGTTGAATTAGCATATCCAAATGGACCAGAAATAGTTTCACTAGACCGAACAAAACCTGCTTTTGATTTAACATTGGCACAGTCAAAGTTATCAACAGCCGACAAAATCGAACATCAATCCAGGCAAGCATCGACAGTCAACGACTGGAAACCAAACGATTTAGTAGTGGCTAAATTTTTTGGCTATCCCTGGTGGCCAGCCATAGTTATTGATCCTAAATCATCAGCGCTACAAAGACTGAAACATGCACCAGATGCTGTGCCTGTACAATTCTTTTCCACAGCAAAAACAGCATGGATACCTGCCGCATCAATAAAACAGTTTTCTGAACAGTTAATTCCGAAAGGACACCGGGCAGCTCAGAAAGTTGTTCGTCTAGTCAAAGAATATCGAAAATCAAAAATTGGCAAACATTATTACTACGTCGAGGACATCATCGGTAACATTCAATCCAATGATACAAACAGCGGCTCCACCGCTTGGCGGGGGAGTAGTGTTACGACTTAACAAACCTACATTTCCACAAGTCTTAAAATCGATCTTAAAAAGGAAGTTAACTACTGTAGGCTGATGACAAGAGATCCGATACAGTAATTGACACCTGTTAAATACTCTGATATGTTGGATTCTTTAATAAAATCTATTCAAGTTAGCATTTCCTAACAATACCCACCATTGCAAATTTTTGGGTAATGCCACTGCACATCTTACGTAGTTTTCTGCATAAACAGCGAATAAGCAAAAATGGTTTGCATCAAGCATGGACACTTTGTAACAAATACATACTTGACTCCAGCCAAGGCTTTTTGTGCAAAACCCGTGCAAATGTACTCTTTTTTAAAATTTTACACACAAAATTAAAATTTTGCACAATAATGCACAGTATACCTGTCGAGCCTGTGATAAGCTCAGAATGCACTGTTTTTAATGCAAAATCGAAAAAAATTTGCCGCCCCTAGACCCCTGCGTCAATTCGTATCACTGCCGTTTGACGGTATGTCGGGTATTTTTTGTAGTATTGGGTGTTGTGTTTCAGTAGGTTAATGCAAATCTTGAAATTATTTTTATTTATATACCCGTTTCATTGAAAAAATTCCTGGATCTGCCACTGGTATGGCTTTAGGTATAAAAACACATATATTTGCCTTTATATAGGCAAAGAAAACGCATTTAGTTTGCACAAAAATATAAATTTTTGCACACAAAAATTAAAATTTTGCACAATATTATGCACGCAAAATTTAAAAAAAACCTGCTTGACTCGAACGGCCGAACTGACACCCAGACACACTCGACGCTTACGGGACACAAATTTTTTCCGCCGGACACAACTTGGACACACCTTCCATTTTCAAAAAAAACCCTGATATGTGCTTTTACTTTGTGTAAAGAATCTAAACAAAAAGTTTTTAATTGTGACGAAATTATTGAATGTGAATAGCTTTTCAAAACGTCATTTTTCCGACTTTGCGACTTCACTATTAACTGTATGCTACATCAATTTTTCTGAAACTTGGCAAAAATATTTGCCTTGAAACATATTTTTAGAATATATAAATAACAACGACCTATCTTTCACTGAAAAAGTTTTATAGTCGCGCAAAATCGACTGCTTTCGCGACACTACCTCCTTAAAACATCATAACGCACTCATCATAAAATCATCATCATATCATCATAACACAAAGGCCCGTATTCACATACACAGGAAAACCAAAAATCGGAATTTTCTGTAAATCTTTTTCTGTTACAGATTTTTTATACGTTTTTCACCTTTTCCATTCAGAGACATTTTACAGACTTTCAGAGGAATTTCAGATAAATTTCAGAGAAATTCAGGGAAAATTCAAAGAATTTCACCGTGAATTCAGAGATTCTAAATTTTATCAGAAAAAAATTTTACTAGCTTTTCAGATAAATTTCAGATACTTTTTACACAATTTTTAGATAAAATTTACCTACTTTTTACAGGTGTGAAAAATATGTGAATTATTTCCGAAACTCCTGTAAGAAGTATCCAAAACTTATCTGAAAAGCCAGTTGAACATTTTTTCAAATGAAATTCAGAGTCTCTGTATTCTGAGTGAAATTCTCTGAATTTTTTCTGAATTTCTCTGACATTTATCTGAAATTACTCTGAAAGTCTGTAAAAAGTCTCTGAATAGGGATAAAAAACATCTAAAAAATCTGTAACAGAAAAAAATAGACGGAAAATTGAGATTCATTGGTTTTGCTGTGACACTAACACTAAGGCTTAAACTTAGTGTTTACACTGTTAGCACTTATAAACTCTGTGTTATTCATATACTTAAACTTCGCTAAGCGTTTATTTAAGCACCTAGCAAACACTAACGCTTGACTTAGTGCTTTGGTTTTATATTCACATACTTATCTTGTAAATGAGAATTAGGGCCTATTAGACTCGGGGGCTGTGGTGTAGTGGTTAGCATGCTTGACTTTGAAACAGGCGGCCCGGGGTCGATTCCCGGCGTCCCCATTTCTTTCATTCTTTCTAAATTGGGGCCTTATCTTTCTAGTCAACATAGTGGTGACCGTGACAGGACGGAGAGGATAGAGCCGGGTCCTCAGGACAGCCGTATCTCCCAACCGTCTTTGGCGGTAGGTTAGGAGCCCCATGCCCTGGGTTGAGGTTGGCACTTCAACCCTTACGGTACTCGTGCTGTGTGCAGTATGAATGTGTACATAGTCTCTTTCTGATTGGTCCCTCGGTTAAGGGTAAGCCGGAAAACCCTCGGTTTCGGTTAGGGGTGAACCGGAGAAAACCCTCGGTTTCGGTTAAGGGTGAGCCGGTCAAAATCCTCGGATTTGGTTGGGAATCGTTCTGGGTCGATCGAGAAACCCTGTGGTTGCGGGTGAGCCAGGAAACCCTGAGTGTGGTGTGATTGAAGTAGGCTTGGAGGCCTACGTGTGAATGTGCTCCGCCCTTGAGGCATCGGGTTCGCCCCGGGAGCATGAGTATCGACCGGGTATCGTTGCAGGGTCGCACCGATGTTCGAAGGGGAGACCCTTTTGTAAATGAGAATTAGGGCCTATTAGACTCGGGGGCTGCGGTGTAGTGGTTAGCATGCTTGACTTCGAAGCAGGCGGCCCGGGTTCGATTCCCGGCGCCCCCATTTCTTTCATTCTTTCTAAATTGGGGCATCTTCTTTCTATTCAACACTTAAAATTTCATGTTTGTCTTAGAATTAAGGGGGTAATTGCGTTTTTAGGTGTTTTTTGAGACGCCATAGCTCAGCGTTTACAAATTCTAATCACAAGCGGTCTTTTGCATTAGGAAGAACAATATTTTTCCTAAATGTATGCCATGCATTGAAATTTTACCTGTGATTTTGTTTCCAATATAAGCCAGTAAAGAAAGGTCCTTTCCGAAATATTACAATTTTTTTCAAAAAGTTTGCGCCACAGCTCTGAATCATACGATTACCTGTTAGGGCTGAAAGTTGGTAAGGTTTTTGACATGTTTAAAATCCCCAGGCATGTCCCCCACTTTTTAAATAACTAGTCAGTTTACTGAGAAAATAGCTGAAAAGCAAACGCACCGAAAATTTAAGATATTTTCTTGTAATTAAAACCCTCTAAAAATGTCCACAGGTGAAATTTCGAAAAAGTGAGAGACATGCCTGGGGATTTTGACCTCTACAGTACTGTCCCAAAAATTCATGCTCAGGCGTCACTTATAACTTGAGTACTGGTGGTGCAAAGTTTACATAGAAATCACAAAAACCTCGAAAACGCAACTACCACCTTAAGCGCCTAAATTTAGAGACCTCGGTAATTCCCTAAGTGCTAAGCAAGCGCTTAGTTGCGGGATAGTGTAGGGAAGGGCTGACAGGGTGAGGTTTTTGGTGGCCAAGGAAATGAAGGCCATGCATTTTATAGTGGATTAGTGACACTTTGCGACCATTCGAGCTATTTTTCGCTTTTAATCGTTCAAAATAGCAAGCAGAGCCAAATGCAAAATTGGTCTGACAATATCACAGCTATATTTTTACACGGTGAACGAAACTTGCTGCGCAGCAGATATGCATTTCCACGAAGTAACTGTAAATTATTAGCTGACAGTTGCAAGCTTAATGAAAATATTGTAACCACACATGTGCAGCTAACGAAGTTTACGGAGGAAGGGTTTCCGGGGGGGGGGCTGCTACGCGAAAGTTCAAAAATTGTTCCCATTTAGGAGGGTGAACGCCGATCTGGTGGGAATGGAATCAAGATAGGGCGTAGCATTCCCCACCCCGGGCCCGCCCATACATGATCATGACTAAAACAAGTCACACTTCAAGAGTAAACGTTTTATTGGAACAACTCTAAGCAAAAAAATCAAAAAGAAACAGCTGAAACTTAAAGACGACAAAAAAGAGCTAAACAGAGACAAATATAAACCGAAGCCAAAAGATCGACATCAACTGATTAGATTGCAAACCCAAAACATGGGAAAAATATAAAACTAAAACATAAACACTGACTGCATTATAAACACAATCTACCAGCGAAAAAGGGCTAATCAGGGACAAATGTAAACCGAAACATCCTAACTGACAGCATTAGAAACGCATAACATGAAAAAATATAAAACAAAACAAGCACTGGCTGCATTATAAACGCATATTAATAAAAAACTTAATCAAACAAAGTCAAAGTCACAACATCTACGCAACTGACAAAATCTCTAATCTCCCGTCCCTGGCAGTAAATAGGGATCCGGCTTACAAGCAAGTCTTCTAAATTTTTCACAGGATTGTCTAAAGACGGATTGTTGAGTAAACGGAGGGCTGACTTCTCAAAAATTCCGTCGTTCTTCTGTTGTTGACACAAGCCAACACACGACAGATTGCTGAGGAACTTGGAAATAGTCCTGAAAATCAATTGTATTACATCTTCGATTAGGACACTGCCAGGAATCGTCATTATTCTTCACGAGTGTTTCTTCAAGCAGTCTGTACGCTGACAGGCTGAATAGACATTCAGCCGAGCAATTTCTAAAATACAATACAATACTAATATTATTTATATACACACACACACACATATATATATATATATATATATATATATATATATATATATATATATATATATATATATATATATATATATATATATATATATATATATATATATATATATATATATATATATATATATATATATGTATGTGTGTGTGTGTGTGAAAAACTACTTCACAAAAAACAAACATTAAATTTTTATTAATCGACACAAAAAGCCAACAAAGTCACACTTAAGTCTAATGATTTAATATAAAATGTTTTACTCTTGTCTGAAGTAACATCAAATTAGCTCATAAAGTTAGAATTAAAAAATGATAAAACACACTTTTAAGGATCAAAATTGAGAATTCATGCTTTGCCGGATATTTTCCTGCACACAGCATTACATATACCAATTCAATGAAGCTGATAACTCTGGCAATTCCAGCCTGTCAAAATTGTAGCCTCAACACAGTTCGCACAAACAGCACGTTTTGGTCAATGTTACCAAATTCTTGTCCAATTTTTTTTCAAAATTATTACTTTAATAAGAGACAGTATCGGGAGAGGGGGGTTAATAATTAATAGATTCACATAGGAAATCCGTAGTTCCCCCATTCGGAGGAGGGGTTCCTGAAAATGTTTCTGCTGTTATATGTGTGATCGATATGAAAAAATTATAAACTAACCAAGGATGACAATAGGTGCTTGATTTAGAGCTGCATTATCATCGCCAGACGAGCTGTATGGGTCAACATCAAACTGCTCCGCTGGTGGAATTGCCTAAAATAATACCATTTAAAATGATAATTGCATTTTTATTGTCAATAAAAACCTTTGAGCTAGCTAAAGATTGAGCTATAGATGCTTTACAGACACACCAGAAAACTGCTACTTGCAAGTATAAATTAAAATAGTTGAAATTAAAGATATGAAATCGATGCTCATTCCATTTTTTCAACCACAATTGTAGTACAAAAATCAATGTGAAAATAGAATAGTGTAAACTTAGCTAATGAAAATTTTTGCAATTAAAGTATCATGTGCCATTAAAGATTGGCAATGCTAATGTCAATGTGATTAGTCGAAATACAATTATTACTACCAAAATAGTTGTCGACGAGGTTGTAGAGAGCACTTTCTTGCCATGCACCTACGAAACCATCAAATTGGTGGCTTGAATTTGTTGACCAAGTGCAAATACTTGAACAGCTTGCGGCAGAGCACTTCATTCTTGTATTATGTATTGTGTATTATTCTTTATGTTGTATTCTTCGACTTTTTGTATTTTGGGATACAAATGTCTTTGCTTAAAACATCCGACGCTCCTACATCTCTGCTATGTAAAACTTTTACAGCATCACTTGTAAGCCCTCCAATACGACATCTATTTAACTTTCGACCCTATTTCCGTCCATTTGCCTTTATACCACGCACAGTTTTTTACTTTGTAAACCCACAAGTATCAGAGCTTACACCGGTACAAAATTATCTGGTTTCAGGGCATCTGGTTTCAGGGCATATGGTTGTCATCTCGTTGCCTTGAATCTCTATGAATATCTACAAACAAATTAATAATCTCTCACATGCTCTCGCACTGCAGCAGCCACAACGAGGGAGGGGGGTCCGACTCCTTCGACCACGGCCCCAGCGAACCGATCAGGGCCCCAGTGCAAATCTGCTGTCTACGAAAGAAGCTTTAAAAATCGGTTGCTGGAATGTCAGATCATTTTCCAGTGCCGCGGCTCAAATAGCTTTAGTCAAAGAATTCAATCGATATTCGCTCGATCTAGTCTGTATTACTGAATCCCGATGGTGTGATACGGGCGAGTCAGTTGTAACCGATGGTGAAGGACACGAGCTTAAAATATTTTGCTCTGGTGGTCAAAATCGACATGCTGGTGTTGCGTTGGTCCTCGGGAAGCGTTCCGCTGACTCCCTACGTTATTTTGAATCAGTAACTGACCGGATTGCTATTGCCGAACTCACCGCAAAGCCGGTCCCGCTGGTCTGTGTAGTATGCTATGCGCTTACCGAATGCTCCAATAGCAGTGACAAAGACGACTTTTACATGACTTTAGACATGCAATTGACCAAACTCCCTCGTGACCGTTCTGTGCTCTGAGCGGGTAACTTCAATGCACAAACGAACGGCGCCCGCTTTTTATGGCCCGGTGTGCTAGGCCCTTTTGGCATCGGAAAGCTTACTGACAATGGGATTCGTTTGCTCAGTTTCGCCACAAAGCACCGACTGGCTGTGACGAATTTTTTAGACACAAGCGGGCTCATATGCTGACATGGCGCTCAAACCACGGAAAAACCCGAAGTCAACTAGACTACGTCCTGATAAGTCGCCGATGGCTGTCTTCTGTTCAGGATACAAGAGTCTATCGTGGGGCGGATATATTCTCGGACCATCATCTTCTGATATCAAAACTACAAGCGCGACTGTGTACAAGGCGCCAAGGACCAAAAGCGAGAAAACTGAATCTCAACGCACTGAAAGATGCTACTATCAAAACATCCTTTCAGCTGGAGATCAGAAACAAATTTTCTGCCGTTGCGACCGAAATTGAAGACCCAGATTTTTACAAATTCCTGTGCACCGCGGTTTTTCAAGTGGCCTCAGAAACATTGCCAAAAGTGTGCAAGAAAACGGATAGCTATATATCAGAGCAATCTATCGATTTGATTAACCGTCGGCGGGCAGCAAAGATTCATCGTGGAGTAACATACAATCGACTGAACCGACAAGTTAAAGCGTCCGTTCGACGTGACAAAGAACTACAGTGGGAACAAACAGCCAAAAATATGGAACAAGCTATGCAACGCGGTGATTCAAAGACCTTCTATAAAACCCTTAACTTGGCTTGTGGCAGAAAGAAACAACGTGTGCCAATTGTAAGACACCCAAATGGTCAGCCTTGTAGATCAGAGGAGGAAGAAACAGATGTTTGGAAAGACCATTTCTGCAAACTTTTGAATCGACCACAACCTGTGAGTCTTGATCCGACCTTGGCCGCGCGAGCCACGGAAACGCAGCCTGATCCAATAGTCTCCACAGATCCACCCAGCCGCGAAGAAATAAAGCAGATTATCCAACGCTTAAAAAATGATAAAGCGCCGGGTGAAGATATGCTCTCACCAGAATTGATACGTGCGGCGGGTGATCAATTCGAAGATTTGCTCTTTAAGTGCATAACGTATGTATGGAAATCGGGTTCTGCCCCACCGGAGTGAAAATCTGCTGTCATTGTTCCAGTCCACAAAAAAGGAAATTCTAGCCAGCCAGAAAATTACAGAGGTATCTCCTTACTGTCTGTAGCTGGAAAAATCTATGCTTTCCTGCTGCACAACAGAATCGTCGACGACTATGAGACCGTCTGCCGCGAAAATCAGGCCGGCTTCCGTACAGGACGCGGGTGTTTGAACCAAATATGCACACTCAGGACCGCGCTTGAACGTTTTTTCGCCTACAATTAACCTCTGATTGCCATCTTTGTGAACTTCAAGGCGGCATTTGATTCTGTTCACCGCAGCTCACTGTGGAACGTTCTGCGTGCGACCCGTATGCCTTCAGCCATTATCAATAAAATCAGAGATCTGTATGATGGCGGATACTACAAGGTGCGCTACAAAGACACCCTAACACCTTCTTTCACAGTCGGAACTGGCGTTAGACAAGGCTGCACTCTGTCACCCTGCCTGTTCAATTTGGCGCTAGATTGGGTATTAAACCAAGCGCTAGAAGGTGAGCCAGGAGTAACGCTGACGACAAACCTGTCGCTGTCAGACTTAGACTATGCAAACGATATAGTGCTGCTTGCCGAAACAGAAGTAACTGCACAAAGAATACTGCAACGTGTAGCTGAGTCTGCTAGTCGTTTGGGCTTGAACTATACCGCCAAGACAAAGGTGCTGACTACAGGAAGCATTCGACCATTTCAGCTAACATTAGCAGGCACCGATATAGAACATGTGCAAAGCTTTGTCTATCTGGGATCATCAATTTCTAGCTCCCCTGGAGCAGAATCAGATATGACACGGAGAATAGGGAAAGCTGCTGCAGTCTTCAGTCGATTACATCCTAGACTATGGAGCCGCAGGGAGATTTCGATCAAAACTAAAATGTTGATTTACAACGCCGCGGTAATGCCAGTCCTTTTATACGGCTCGGAATGTTGGGCTCTTCGACAAAAAGACCTGAGGCGGCTTGAAGTGTTCTCCAACGATTGCCTTCGTACTATTGTCGGCATTAAGCGAAGAGATCGTGTAGCCCTGAATGACATTCGTGACATCTGTTGTCGACAACCATCAGTCGAGAAAATTCTACAAAAGCGCCGATTAAAACTGTTCGGCCATATAGCTCGAATGCCTACGGACCGCATAGTGAAGGAAGCTGTTTTCGGCCCGGCTCCAACTCAATGGAAAAAGCGTAAAGGTGGCCAAACAAAAACATGGTTGAAAACAATTTAAAAAGATCTGAAGCGAGTCCATCAGCGCTACGGTATTTCTGACGCAGCCCATGACGCACAAAACAGAGCTATGTGGAGAGGTCTTGTCCAAAATATTCTGGTAGCGCCGATAGCGAAGGGACGGTCGATTGATTATCACCTACGCTGAATGGCATTAAGTCAAGTCAAGTAAGCTAAGTTGTCATAAGCCAGAAACTGTATGTCAGTGCATAAAATTGACCCTAACCCCGCTTTTCGCCTCTGTTTCCACCGACATGCCCTTAAACCAATACATATTTATATTTTATGAAACTACAAATATCAGGAATTTGCACCACTACAAAACCAATTTAGCTTCATCTTTATTTCTAGCTACATGACTTTCAAACACACATTAATTCAAGGATTAAATATTTAAATTATTGAACAGTGAATTATAAGTTTAATTCAAGTTATTTATTTACAGCTGTCAGCGGAAACAGGTTAAACTGTTGGCAAAATAATTATAGCTGCAAAAAAATGACTGTAGATTCTGTTGACTTGATCACCGTTTTAACACGTAGTCCCCAAAATGGTGCAAGGTTTTTTCCCTAGTGTCTACCTTTCCGTTTAAATTATATTGTCTATTTTATATTTACTGTAAGCTACGCTACGGCCTACTCTACTACTTAGTTTGATCCTATCTAACTTAACTACAAATAAAAATTAATGTTATTGGATGTTAAGAGCTATCTAGTCAACAACTCTACAGTTACGCTTTTATTCGAGCAGATCAACTAAAAGAAGCGTAAACTGTGTTATCTAGGGGCACCTATGTACTGCTGGTGAAACGATACGGTGTCAAGGCTGCAAACTACACACACTTGCAACACATCAGTTGTATCCGTATAATACAACAAACTATCATTAATTGATTGATTGATAACGTACTTGCATATATGTACGCATACAAAAATAAAGTAGCCAGCACCCAACTGGTTTTAAACACAATTTTACTATGGATCAAAACAGCAGACCAGTTCCTTCTCCAAAAAAAATACTGACTATGATTGTGTGGGGAAAAAATTTGCGCGTTTTGTGAGGAACAAGCTTTTCTGCTGAGTGCTGAGTGTTAATATTCCAAAGAAATATTAAACGCGGCCGCTTTTTGTGGATAAAAGGATTTTTGAATTCAGATTTCTGCACAAATTTACTGTTGAGCAGCTCCGAAGTGTTTAGAACAACAAAAAATTATGAATTGCACACACTTTTGCTTTTTTAAGTCCAAAAATATTGAAGTAAAAAGTGTGGTTTAAAATTTGATTTCACCGAGATTCAAATTTGGATCTATGGATTAAAAATCCACAGTGTTAACCAATACACTATGAGACCTCTTGTCAGAAGATGATTACGTCGACTATTGAAAGATTTTCTTCGAATAATTACAAACAATTGGACACTAGTACTAAAATTTAGATGAAATTTTAGATAGAAGTTGATCAAAATTTGAAATATTAGATAAAATTTTTATTTTAGCAATATGAAAATAATTTAGATTTAGATTATTTTCACACGACTATCCTACTTTTGTAAGACATTTTTTGCGAGCAATTTCTTGCGTACTTTTATACGACTGTTTGTTTGGTATGCTGAAAGTCAATGTTAAGTCAAACAGTTCCGCTAGCCCTGTTAGCTCAAATGGTAGTGCTTCGTGCATGTACTGAGCATCTGATTTCGGATCAGAACGTCGGTGGTTCCAATCCGCCCCGACCTGGACTTTTTGCTGTGGTTGTCTTGTAGAGACTGAGAGTTACGCCAAGCTGACAGATAATGATAATGCGTGTCAGCGAGGTACCTACCCTTTTAGTGTTAATTAACACTAAAAAAACGATCTACCCAAATTAACGTAGGAATTTCAGATTCTGAATACAGTATATACGTGGCCCCCTTTAAAAAATTTTAGTGCTTCCTGGCCAAACCTTTAGATATAGGTCGTTTTTGAGCAAAATGGAAACTGACCTACCACACCAATCAGATATAAAACTGACCTACCACACCAATCTTGTGCAGTTCTGAGGCCTGTACCATCTTTTTAGATTTTCAATTTACGGTGTTTGTGCACCATTTTTAACGTAAAACTTGGGTTCTAATGCGTTTTAATACTAAAAAGTCTATATTTGAGCAAAAGTTATCTCTGCCAAAAAGGTTCAATTCTTGAACACATATATTGTAGGGTCAATTGGTAAATTGAATTGTAAAGTCACATTCGTAGAGTTTTTTCCCCGCATTGAGGTTTTTTCAACGCATCGGGTTTTTCCTGGTGCGCCACAGCGTAGCAGGCTTCTTTAGAATGAGATGTGTCAAAAATTACGTGCAACTGAGTGAGAGTTATGTGTGCGTGTCTGTGTGTTTTTATCAGTGTAATTGTGCGTGTGCGGGTGAGCGTGACTGTGTGTTCGAATAGTGTCTGTTCTGCGGCTGTGTTAACTGTTTGTCTTAGTGTCATTGCACTAGTAGTGATATAACCTACGTACGTAAGCACGTAACCTACGGCTGAATTGTACACAACGACCGAAGCTCATTTGCATATTTTGCATATGTATATACGTCTAGACACGATGCAAGGATATGTTTGTAGTAGTTGCAAATATTTTATATCACTAACATTCATAACATCAACATCATAATATTCGATTCTAAACTTTCTCTGTCTGACTGTATTATTGACACTCAATCACCACATTATTCAACTTGGTCTCATTTAGTCCACTCTTTTCCGCAGTTCACACAAAGCGTACCTTAGATTAGAATAAAGGTAAAATTTATCATTGGCGCGATGTGACCTTGTGATGTAAACTAAAACATTATTTAACAAAAAAATATGTAGGCTCACGATGTGCACTGATATTTGTAAAAGGCTATATCATTGCACCCAATGAAATTGACTATTATTTTTGTTGGTCATGAAGCATACATACGAGAAACTGCACCGTGAACGTAGTCGAAATAAGGGACCGACATGTTTAGCATAAAGCTTCCAAAAGTGGCACAAATGGATCATCAGCTGGTACTATACTATATTTTATGCCATTGAGCAGTTGTCAGGAATTTGTGGACGACCGGTTGACGCAAATGTGTAGACGTATGTATGAAAAATTTGAACCGTTAACACTGAAACGAGATTACAGCAACCCTTGTCAGAGGACAATAATGTTATTGTAATTATTGTGCGTAGTTTTGTAAAAATTTTCGATTTGGTTCGAAATAAGAGCTTTTTTGTTTCTTTGATCATGGTAATTTGATAGTTATGGTTATGCTTATACTTTTAATGAAACAGAACATGCAGTTCAATAAATGAGAGATAGCTGGAATTGTCAGTTCATAGGACAATATTATTACTTCGTGCAGATGAATATTAGGTGTGCAGCAGGTTTTGGTTCGCTTAGTGAAAATATAGGTTTGATATTTCCAGGGTCATTTTCCATTGGGCTTTGCTTGTTTCTTCTGATGTTTCATAGCATATTACTTAAAAACCTGAGTTGTAAGAATCAGTTTTGTTAGTGCAATAGTTAGGCAAAAAGTGGCTGTTATGACAACCGCGAGCATTAATAAATCCGATTTATGTGTTGCACAGAACGAAAGTAAATTTTTCCCACACCACTACATTATACACGTCGAAGCATGGTTAAAGGCCAAAAATGACTACTTACTTTGTAAGTTCATCTTACTGCTAGCATGATCGTTGACGATAAAATTAAAATGTGAATGTTTAAAATGCATGTGATTGCAATGATATAGTGGCGAAAAATCTGGCTTTAGGCCATTATTGTGTACTAGCATGAAATTTTTGTCATATGAAAATCGTGAGTCCTCCTGAAACTAAATTGGGTTTGTAGTGGTACAAATCCCTGATATTTGTAGCTTCACAAAATATAAATATGTATGTGGTTTAAGGGCATGTCGGTGGAAACAGAGGCGAAAATTGGGATATTTTTTGTTTCGTAATACGTTTGTGTTGTTTTAAAATTCTAAGATGTATCAAAGAAATTAATGACCCTGTGTCAAATTTGACCAGCAATAGCCATTTTTATCAACAAAGGACGTTGTTTGCAACTTGACACTACAGCAACTGTTGGTTCTTCGTTTGCTTTCGTGGATCACAGCTGGCCAAGGCAGTAGCATTCCACTATTTTTTTCCATGTCTTGTCCATTTATTGTCGTTATAAAGGCCGTTGTATTGTAGCATATCATAATGTCAAACATCATAACATAAAAATGCGTTACCACGAAATGAACTTGCAGCGTATCAAATAACTTCTATATATTCAAACAGCTTCACTGCCAGGCTCGAATTGCATTCACAGAGAACCGAGGCATATACCCGAAAAGCTGTAACCTGTAAGCCACTGATCAAAATCTGGATAGCCGGTTTTTCCTTGCGCTTTAATTTCAGCGCTCCCCTCTCGTTGCTGTTTACGATGGTCAACTCTTCGGACTGGCGCAAACTGCTTTTTGACTGAAATAGATTCAGCTCAGCGAGTTCAACCCGCTAAATTTGTGTTTTAATTTTTTATATAAAAACTGCGGCCAACAAAACAAGAAAAGTTCAATAAAAAACAAAAAAAGGACGTAAAGGGGACAAACGGATATAGAGGACGAGCGTGAATTGACCTTAACCATTGGAGACGAAAACACAGACTGCTTGGCCACAAAAGTTAACCACTGAGGGAAAAACCTAGAATTTGTGAACATATATGTCGAATGGAAATGGTAAAACGACCCGACTTTATGGAACGTTTTTTGACCACGGTCAAGGTATAGATTTAGTACGGACAAAGACATGAAACTTACAAAGACGGATACGGACCACTTAAGCTGACAACCTCCCGAATTGACACGAATTAGCCACGTGCAACTACAGACACGTCCTGCAGCCTGTTTCAATAAAGTCACAGGTCCACAAACTTGTGGGCCTGTGAGCCTGTGTCTGTGAGTTCTGTTTATTATCTCACAGGCACAGACCACAGCTCACAGGCCACAGGCCACAGGCACAGGTAAATTTTGAACAGCCACAAATCACTCACTGGCTGTTCGGTTTCAATAAAATTTGTGCCTGTGAACTTTCGTCACAATTGTGAGAAAATCTCACAAACCGATTGGTGGCCTGTGAGAGCTTTGGTGTTGGTACCTTGCGTTAAAAATTGATTAGTCTTAAGTCTAATTTTTTTAAATAACATGAATTACAGCTTTCGTTGCTAAGTCTTAGAGCCCTTTTTGTAAAAAACTGTATCTTTGTAACATTTTCACAAACTTCATACCCTTTCATATTATCATTTTAAGCAGGCTATGCAAGTTTGGCACTAAAACTGAAAGAAAACATTGAATAAAAGTTGAATAAAAGCAATATGTTAATAGCTGAAATGTTGCCAATTCATGTAAGGGGCATGTAACTGCCAAACTGGAAACTGGCAGCGTGTGCAGGCAAGCCCTGCATGCGGTCACACTGTGTGTGTCACAAGCTAGCGTCTGCCTGTGGACTTGTGGCCAGTGTTTGTGACCGGCCACGAAACCCGCCGGCCGGCGGCCGGGCCGGCGGAGAAATTGGGCCGGCCAGCCGGCCGCCAGCCGGCTGGAGCGGTCAAATTTTTGGATAAAACCAATTGATCCAAGTTCAGAGTTGTCATTTTGACATAAACTTAGCCTGCCAGATTGTTATGCCGGCCTAATTTTGTCAGTCGGTTGAATCTGGCTGGCCGGCCGGTGTTTATTAACCGGTCGGCCGGCCGGCCAATTTTGACCGGCCGGCCGGCTGATTTTAGCCGGCCGGCCGGCTTTTTTCGGCTTTTTTCTTTTTACGGACGGAGCCGGCCGGCGACCATCAGGCCGGCCGGCCGAAAACCTGGCCGGTCACAAACACTACTTGTGGCCTGTGCCTGTGGACTGTGAATAGGTAGTCACAGGCAAAACTGAAAACATATTTTTAAAAAAAGAGACGCGATTTAAAAATGCCTGTAGCCACAGGCCACAGGCCCACAGATGTGTGCCTGTAGGCCTGTGAGTTTATTGGAACGACTGCTAGAAGTTTATTGAAACGGCTACTGACTGGTGTGAACTAGACTGTACAGTTTTGTAAATTTTTTCAATTAAGGTAGCGCTCAGCAACAAAACTCATGTTTGGCGCTCAGCTCATGCAATAAATAGCGATACCATTTTAATTGTAGATCAAAGAGCCATCAAAAAAACCTATTTACAATACAGTTCAGCACTTTAATGTGAATGTGTCAAATTTTATGACCATGTCGAATTTCCTATTCACACCAATTTTGTTTTTGACCTAGCTCAGCGAAACTTCAATCAATTTTGATGATCTTGGTATCAATAGAAAGATCTTTCAAAAATCTAGACGTGATTGATCTTTGATTTTTTAAAAATCAGTCGTGTTTGAGCGACTACAAAAAGTGCTGCGGGCCAAAATTTGAAAATCGAAAAACTGAAAAACTTTCACGTCTGCATTTATATTCTTTCTTTCATTGTGCAAATTTTCAACTCAATCGCAAACGGCAGCTGGGACCCAGGTCCAAAAAAAGTAGTCGATCTCGCTACTCAAAAATGTAAGGTTTGCCCACACGTTTCACTACTTCAAAAATTAGACCTTTCCTAGGACTGCATATTTCCGTTGAAAAAGTTACAAAAAGCCATACTCCATTTTTTAAAAAATTAAATCAAAAATTTGACATTTTCGAAGATTTATCAGGTTTGTAGGTTTTTCAGTTTGGATTTGCTATTTTCACGGCTAAATGACTCAGCAAAGGTTTAACATATTTTTATGTTTAATACATCAATTTAAAGCTAAGAAACCGCGTATCTCAGTGATATGAGTAATCATTTTATATTAAAACAAAAATTTTTATGCTACGGCTACAAAATCGTCCAAAAAATATTTAAAATTTTTTATCGCAATATGCACATCAAATGAAAGCTTTTTTTATTCTGAACAAATTTCCTTCAAGACATTATGGTCATAAATGTCGCTGAAAAAAAGTGAACGCCAAAGTCAGTTCCCCTGAGCGCCACCATAAATTGTTATTAATTGGTAAATAAACAAATGCCAATATGCTGTTTTATATTTACATATGTGTTATATGCATCGCCAACTGACATTGTTATTTGCAAGAAACTGCAGTCCAGAAACTAGTTTCTATTGCCGTTTTCTAATGCTTATAACTCAGCTGAGATATAAATGTATATGCAGGCAGACAAAATTGCGCAGTGATTACCCATATACTCAGTTCATGTGCGTCGTTGTTGTCATAGTGTATTTATAGTTTATTTTTTGAATGTGGAAGTGAAAATTCCAACATATTTTTCTCGCGTAAATAAGTGCACTATTTGGTAGCGTAGCTATTATATGGCTTGCATATCACTGATGAATTTACACTGTGAATTGTGATGCAGCTAAGGCCGTGTTTACATTGAGCTTTTTTTCAGCCCCCTCCCTTTTTTCAGCGCAGCTAAAGCTGGAGCAGCTGGAAAAAAAGCTCAATGTAAACACGGCCTTACCTTCCTGCTGACCCATCACATACAAAAATCAACTTTTGAAACTAAGGCTGGAATTCACAACCTAACACTAACACTAACTTCTTCCTTAAAAGTTAGTGAAACACTTAAAATTGGCCTCGAAACACTAACATTTTAAGTGTTTCAGGCTGAAATTTAAGTGTTTCACTAACTTTTAAGGGAAACTTTAGTGTTAGTGTTAGGTTGTGAATCCCAGCCTAAGCCTAAGCTAAGCCTTTTTGAGCGTAAAGTTAGCCGAAAAAAGCCTAACCAATAGGTATAGATTAGCATTTTCGACTATATTTTTTATATGATGTGCCAGGCGCTTGGAAAGAGACGAACAAGTGATGTGATAGGTACAATTTAGTGGCACAGATTAACAGTGCTACATCCGGTGATTAGCCCCCTTCCTTATTTCAACCCTTATATTGGCGATTTTAGCTCTGCTCTGGCAAAAAAGTGCCGGAGCCGAAAAATTTTTCATCGTTAAAATTTTGGCAAAAAGTTCAAATTTTGAGAAGAAAACAAGATTATCGAGGTGATTAGTCGGTTACAATGCTTATATCACTGCCGGCTGTAAGGGTGGCGACCACCTTTCTCTACCAAATATGTATTTCTACAATTACTTTCACCCTTTAATTTCAATTTTCTGGTACGTAAAAGTTTCTGATACGTCTCCAATTGACCAAATTAGGCTTAAAATGCAAGTTTCACATTTTTTGATAGCTACCACCTTCAGACAACTTCCCTGCAACTATGTAACTAACTAAACTACTTTTAATTCTGATGTCATGTTTTTAGTCGGTCAAAATTAGTACAGTGTTTGCACAATATGTTCTGTTATCTCGCGAATTGTGTTAAAATATTAAAAAAGTATACTGAAACCCATTACAAAAAATTGAAAAGCCATGCCCTGAAGTTTTTTCCTGGCTACGTCACTGTGATACGCCTAGATTACAGGGGTCGGGGGGCGTACCCCCCAGAAGCTAGAGACATTTACGGCATTGTATCTTCTTCAAAGTGCAATCTTTTCCAAATTTGTCTCTATTTTTGGGGCACCCTTGTTGACAATTTCGTAAGGTTTGACTGAAAGGGCGGGCTCAGACGTACCCTTTGAACCACCCCCGGACGACTCCCTTGGCACCGTAGCCAAAATCCCATATATACAGGTCAGTTTGACCAAATTTTTGACTTTTATCAATATTCAATGTTGATAGAAATCTCAAAACAGTGACTAGTGGCCGCCTAGTGGTCACATGGGTGTGTACAGACATATATGTATATAAATGGGGCGTGACTGTTGAAAAGAATGCTGTTTCGAAAAAAATGAAACTGAAAAAAGAACATGGAACTGAAATTTTTTTAAAAACACTGCCTCCGGCATTTTCTGTCCGGCTCCGGCAAAAGTTTACCTTCGCTCGTTCGCTAGCTGGGTGGGCTGCGGCCCCCCCCCGCCCTTTGAGCGGCCGTGGCTCACCCTTCAATCTAGTGGCTTTTGTTGCCATGTTGCTCCGCACTGTCATAAATAAACTCCGATTTGTAATAAATTTGTAATTTTTTGTAAGATTTTTGTAATCAGATTTTTTCCTGTGGGTGGGGGAAGTCCATACATGTAACAGCACTAAAATTTTGGGTACCTCTCGACCCTGACCCGACCTTTGACCCCCCCCTTCCCCTTCCCAAAAATAAAGCATTTTTTACCTTTTTGACCAAAAAACACCGTTTTTGTTTTAATTTTTAGCAAAAATTTCTGTAAAAATCTCTGAAATTTACTACCGCCGGAAGCCTCCCCGCTCAGCTCCATGGCGGGACCCCCTCCTTCCTCCGGGACCTAATTGGGGGGGGGGTTCCTCCCATTCCTTCCTAACTACTGTGTATGGGCAAACCCCCCTCCGGTTTTGAAAATCCGGGAAAACCTCTCCCACAAATTTCAGCAATCGGGACAAGTCCCCCTGTTTGGCCTGATACAAGGTGCACGAGAACTGAAAAATTTGCCACAGATCGCAGTAAAATACTTCAAAAAATGACCAAAAAGCTAACAAAACCGCTTAAAATGTCCAGATTTTGCAGAAATTTCCCATTTTTAGACAAAAATTGAATTTTTGTTTTTGTCAGTTTAAGCCCCCAAAACGTCGGGACAAGCTTCCTTAATTTCTCGGAATGGATCTTTAAAGTCTCTTTTTTCGTGTTAAATTTAGTTGCGGCCCTATTCCATCCGAAATTGGCCAGATTCACCAGGATCGTTTAATTTTTGACCATTTTCAAGCTTGACCTTTAGGCTTGGGCACTATGTACATGGGGGGTCTGGGTGGGACAAGACCCCTCTCAGATTTGACCCATCGGGACAAGCCCCCTCCTTGCTGTTGAAAGAAAGGTGCCTGAACACTCAAAATTTGCGCCTCCCTGATCGCCGTAAAATGCTTCAAAATGTAGCAAAAAGCGAAATTTTCTGCGTTTTTGTCCGCTCAAGCCCCTAAAACATCGGGACAAGCCCCCCTAAAATTTTGAAAATTCCGGGACAAGCAGTTCCCCCCCCCCCCCGCCAGACCGAGACCCTGTATGGGCTTGGGTTAAATATTAGCCTAGTATCAGGCTTAGGCTTAGCTTAGGTTCTTTCTTAGGCTTAGGAGCGTGTTGCCGAGTGGTTATATACTGCGTTCGATTTCTAATTGTGAAGGTTGGAGGATAGAATCCTAGCTGCTAGGTTATACGTAGTCTTTTTGAGCAAGAGATTAGAGCCACATTGCTCCTGCCAACCCAACAATCCAACCTCATCTCCAATCTAATACTACTAAATGCTAAATGCATACATGTATGAGGGGGGGATGGGGGGGGACCCCCTCAAAATCGAGGGGCCGGGGGGAGGGTCCGCAGAATTTAGAAAAAATGGTACTTTTTTGGGAAAATTTCGCAAAATTTAGGGTATTAAGTTTCTTTTAAGTTTCTTGTGTCAAAGTGTTTCACTGGCTATATAATGCAAAAAAGTTGGTGCCGGAATTGAGCGTTTGTAAACATTTCATTTTGTCAAACGTCAATCAGATTGAACCCATACAATTATGAGGGGGGATGAGGGGACCCCCCCAAATCGAGAAGCCGGGGGGAGGGTCTTGAAAATTTTGGCAAAATTTAGAAAAAATGGCACTTTTTTGGTAACATTTAACACAATTTTGCTAAATTTAGTGTAATTTTGGTCGATCGGGGGGGGGGGGGGAGGGTCCCCAAAATTAGGCCGGAGAGGCCCCCCCAAAATTTGGACCCCGTTACATGTATGGCTAAATGGGTGGGAAAGTAACAGGGGTCCGTGTAGTGCATTATTCTTTGAGGGGCTGGCCCTCATAAGGATGTAGTCGCTCTTAAAGTGACACCCCTGACGCTCCAGGGCTTTGTAACGGAGATGACCATGCATCCGAGAGCGAACACGCCAAAGGATCTATCCGGGGGTTACCTTTAGGAACCAAAAAATTAAAAGTTTAAGGAATAATTTCGTTCTAGACGTTGCTTTAAAATATCATAGCGGCAGTGCAGTCAAAACTATCCAAAACAATGACCTATATATAGCTATATTTGGCATTTGGCTTCAGATTTTGGCCTACGCTCACCTCCAAAGAAAGACACTGAAGATGCTATTTTGAAGGAGTTATTTATGTAGATTCGTGTAGAGCACAGGACGAGGCGAAAAGTTGAAAACAGGGGTTTTCCCCTGCACCTCTACACAGATGCATGAGCTTTGATGAAAGAGAATAAGATGGAAGACTACGACTGAACAAACCGCAAAGTCGCAGACGTCTTGACACTAGCCAGAACATTTAAAAAAAAATTATTTTTAGACCCATTGTGGTGTATTGGAGACCTATCGAAAATTTTTCCCGGTGTCACAGGAAATTTTGTCTCCTCGGACAGAATATCCTGTCTCCCCTTAGGAAATCTTGTCCCCCTACAATTTGCTTAGGAAATCTTGTCCCCCTACAATTTGCTTAGGAAATCTTGTCACCTTTCAGGAAATCTGGTCCCTCTTCCAGGAGTTTGTGTCGCCCTTCAAATTTTTAGAAAATCTCCACCGCCCACCTGCTAAAGTCCTATTAAATCTGGGCCCCCGTTAGCAAATATGTCTGCTTTTCACGCAATGTTTTCAATATTGTTTGTTTCGTACTATTTTAATCGCGTGAGAAGTATATATGTCTGTCTGTCTGTCAAGTGTATATAGCAGGTAGGGAAATAACCCACCCCATTATTTGGGGAAAAAATCCACCCCGGTTCCGGAACTTGGCTACGTAGTACAGGTCTAAAAATTTGCCAGCGTATAGTACAGTCCCTGTAGGCAAACGTAATGTATATGTATATAAAAATATAAGCGGTATCCAAAGGGGGTCTCTCTGGTATTTTTTATCAGTCAAAATTTTGACCCCCATTTTTGACCTGCCATGGCTCCAAGGGAGGTGAATTTTGGAGTCTCATTTCTCAGCACTGAGAGATGCTAGCTAGCTCGAATGTAAAAACACTTTTACAGAGGACTACCCTTCCTCTATTCATGACCGTATTTACAGGTCCCTCCTTTTTTTGTACGAGGGGGGGCATGACCGAAATTAGACGGGGTAAAAAAACCTATGTGGGGAAAAAAGCTGTTGATAAGCAAGCTAACACCGAGACCGAGTATCGAGACAAAATATTCATTGCACCAAAAAAAAGTCTCATTGACAGAATGTAGGGGGGACAAGATTTCCTGAAAAGGATAAAATTTCATGATGGGAGACAAGATTTCCTAAGATTTTCTAAGCAAATTGTAGGGGGAACAATTATGCAAAATGTAGGGGAGGACAAGATTTGCTGGAAGGGGGACCAAATTTGCTGATGCGGGACAAGATTTCCTGAGCAAAATGTAGGGGGGGGGGCAAGGTTTCCTAAGGGGGGACGGAATTTCCTGGAAATACTGTCCGGCGGACAGGATTTCCGGGGGACAAAATTTTCTGTGACACGGGCCGAACAGCACACAATCAAAGGCAAAACTGCTTCTCAAAGATTTTGCGGTTCCAATCCCGGTACTTTCAAATACCTCAACCGGAGCCGAAAAGCACCGGAACTGGAACTCCGGTCGATCCCTGAAATACTAATACTGCGGGTGTTCAGCGGAATATTTGGTTTTGTTAATTCGAATTGAATTTGACAGTTTTTTTACTTTTTTCCTTTTCTTATTGACTGTGAGTGCATCCACGAAAGAGTATATATAGTTCGACGTGTAGATATACATTATAATATACAACCACTCAACTCAAACGTCGTTCATAACTGGTTTTTGTTTTTTTAACCAAGAAAAGAAAATTTTACAACTTGCCTATATATGATTATATACTGTACTCTTATTTTATATACATACATTTTCTTTGCCTTTACATAATATACTCTGTATGTGTTGACATAGTATATAAATAATATATACATATGGCTTCTTTTAAGTTTTTAGGTGTATATATTTAGTAAAGAACAAATAAATTTTGTTCCTAACTGTATAATAGATGATATTTTGACAGTTTGAAGTATTTAGGGCAAGAAGGCACTTAGACAATAGAGTAAGTTGTATATACATGCATATATTTATTTATTCAGTTTAATCGTATTTATGCAAATATTGGTGTTTGTTTATTCTGTGACTATGTGACGTTCGGTCCCGGGGGAGGGAGGGGGCGTCCCGCCAGGGGGGAGGGTCCCGACGGGAGTAAAGTTTTGGCCAAAATTTGAAAAAAATAGCATTTTTTGTGAAATTTAAGCGATTTTCACCGAAATTTTCATCAAAAGTTGTCAAAATCGGTGTCTTTTGGCCAAAAAAATTAAAAATTGCGCAATTTTGGGGAGGTAAGGGGGTCAAAAATGAGTTGACGCAGGGGAGGGGGGGGTCCCATCAAGGGGAGGAGGGCGAGGGGTACCCAAAATTTTGGTACTGTTACATGTATGTATACATATGTTACAGCAGCAGACTTTGTATTGAAACTGGGCATGATTTACGTGCATTTTCAGTGCATCGATCAACTAAAATTCGTATGCACGGCTGCTCAAGTCCGGTTCATACTCGTCCTTGTCGGTTGTCCCTATAATTTTGTACTGGAGCAATTCCAAGTAAACTACCTGGCGAAATAACCCTAGTGTTTGCAATAAGCAGGTTGAGGTTGAAATCCTGGCCGTATACAAAAAACGAGCCGAAACGCTTGTGTTAATTTTTCACAGCAGCTGACCAAAATTTGTCTTTGCCCTTCTGTTTTTAAGGACAAGTATGTACCGGCCGTAAGGCAGCCCACCAAAAATCCTAACCTAGTTTCTGGGCTTAGGCTGATCCAATTCCAATCGATATATACTATTCATTGTATGTATGCAATATATACATATTAAAATAGCTCCATACACGAGTTAACTTTCTAATCATGTGTATTTATATAATATGTTTTTTTATGAGCAACCGAAATGTTGACTGTTTTCGCCTGCGAAGCTTGAGAATTTTGACAAAACTGCGATCCATCAGTACTTTTTTGTCTAAACAAAGCCATCGAAATCTGTTAAGGCCAAAAAAAGCAACCCTACGGGCGGCGGTATAAAAAAAAAACTCTATTCCGGTAGAAACTAATCCAGCCCGCCCCATCCCCCAAATTAAAAATCAAACCCAATAATTAAATTAGTTTCCAGTCATGTCTGTCTAGTTTTCCGTTGTCATTGTATATACTTGCGGGTATGTTGGCGTTAAACCGGAGTTTTTATCATTCACATAATCACATACATATATATTTATAGATTAATGTGCGCTCTCATTTGCCACTGTGTGAGTCATCATAACTCAACACTGTATATATACATTTCCTGTAGAGCTTTTTCAAAATTTATCTCATGAGCTGCTCATTTATATTTTTGAAGCTCGTAGGCTATATATTTTATGGAACTGCTGTCAGCTGTATTATGCATTTTTTAGTCTCTACACTCTCTCTCATATATATA
>JASANF010010765.1:0-14385 GCA_030248245.1 Trissonchulus sp. WLG1_4
TTGGGTTGCCGACTAGTTGCGAAGCAACAAAAAGCAACCCTTTTGTATCTGTCATGTCCGTTATTATTGGGTTGCCGACTAGTTGCGAAGCAACAAAAAGCAACCCTTTTGTATCTGTCATGTCCGTTATTATTATTATTATTATTATTATTATTAATACAAGACTAGTGCGTCTAGTTTAGACTAGTTCGACCAATTCGACGTAATTGACGTAATTTATTATGACAACAAAAATTTTTTCAAATTTTTATTAAATTTGAATTACAATGCGATTTGATCGCATATGAGGTGATTATAGGTAGTCACCAAAGGGCAAAATACCAGGAGCCATAACTTTTTTTAGGGTTATGGTATCGACGTGAAACTTGTTTTATATGCTTGCTTTCATCAAGTGCTATCGATTGATAGGCCACATGATGACGTAAACGGCGACCAAGGGTCAGTATAAAATAATACTCATACGTGACTGGCCATTGCGTCCGTAAACGTCATGTAAGGTATCATTCAAAAGCCCCTTCAATTCTGAGTTGAATGCTGTCAATTTTGTGTTTCTACGTCAACGTTGACGCGAGTTATAACGATTTCAATTTTTCGAACTTTTGTTCAATACGTTTATGGTGTGAGTAGTTGATGAGAAATTTTTTCGAACAAAATTGTTTTCCAAAACGAACTTTTGACGATAACTCATTTCAGGTACCACGTAAACGGTTCTAGTTTTCGAAGTTGGATAGGACAGAAGACGGGCTTTCATTTAATACCAAAAAAGTTATACGTTAACGCTGACTTATATACGGAAAAACGACTTTGACTACATAATAATGTTTTCCAGCCACCACGGTTTTCGGAATAACTTTTTTAGGGTCCACCAAAAATTTTCTGGTTTCCACAGTTCGATAGTTCAGAAAAGGCGCTTTCAATTGACACTAACCAAACTATAGATTCTGCCTGACATGTTTCCAATAGCGTCAAAATACATTTGAAATATTAATAATACTGGACCACCGCCATGGTTTTGGCCGTAATTTTATTCAAGTAGCGCGTAAATAGATTTAGTTTTCGCCGTTGGATACCTAAGGGTTAGAGCTTTTATTTGATACCAAAAAAACTATAGGTCACCGCTGACTTATATGCCGAAAAACGTCAAAATATTTTGACTAAATATTGCGTCATTTTGACGTACTTTAGGCTATAACTTTATTCAGGTACCGCGTAAAAAATTCTATTTTTCACTGTTAGTTAGGGCAGAGAAAGAGCTTTCTGGTGATACCAAAAACATTAGGGTTATATTTGTCTTACTTGCCGAAAAACGTCAAAATGGATCGACTTCATGTTTTGCTGCCTAAACGTCAAAAGTTTGGCGTTTTGGCGTCATAACTTAAGGATTGTAGGTCTTACAACCTTGAAAGTTTGAGATCCAGTGCAGAATATGTAGCTCTACAATTTGGCGTTTTCAGTATGTTTATATGACTGGTAGAAGTTGAATTATTCTCATTATCATAATTATTAGGATAGTTCATATTGTAATTATTATTACAAGACTAGTGCGTCTAGTTTAGACTAGTTCGACCAAATCTAGAAGCTGACGTGCGTTATTGTATGACAATAAAAAATTTTGAAAATTTTTTCAAATTTTGTTCAAAATTAAATTTCAATGTGATTTGATCGCATATGAGGTGATTATAGGTAGTCACTAAAGGGAAAAATTCCAGGAGCCATAACGTTTGTTAGGGTTATGGTATCGGCGTGAAATGTGTTTTATATGGTTGCGCTAGTCAAGAGCTATCAATTGATATGTCACATGATGACGTAAACGGCGACGAATGGTCAGTATAAAAATAGTAGTCATACGTGACTGGCCGTTACGTCCGTAAACGTGATATAAGATATCATCCGAAAGCCCTTTTGATTCTGAGTTGAATGCTGTCAATTTTATGTTTCTACGTCAACGTTGACGCGAGTTATAATGATTTCAATTTTTCGAACTTTTGTTCAATACGTTTATGGTGTGAGTAGTTGATGAGAAATTTTTTCGAACAAAATTGTTTTCCAAAACGAACTTTTGACAATAACTTATTTCAGGTACCACGTAAAAGGTTCTAGTTTTCAAAGTTGGATAGGGCAGAAGACGGGCTTTCATTTGATACCAAAAAAGTTATACGTTAACGCTGACTTATATACAGAAAAACGTCTTTGACCACATAATAATGTTTTTCAGCCACCACGATTTTGGGAATAACTTTTTTTAGGGTCCACCAAAAATTTTCTAGTTTCCGCAATTAGATAGTTAAGAAAAGGCGCTTTCAATTGACAGTAACCAAACTATAGATTCTGGCTAACATGTTTCCAATAGCGTCAAAATACATTTAAAATATTAATAATACTGGACCACCGCCATGGTTTTGGCCATAATTTTTTTCAAGTACCGCGTAAAAAGATTTAGTTTTCGCCGTTAGATACCTAAGGGTTAGAGCTTTTATTTGATACCAAAAAAACTATAGGTCACCGCTGACTTATATACCGAAAAACGTCAAAACATTTTGACTAAATATTGCGTCATTTTGACGTACTTTAGGCTATAACTTTATTCAGGTACCGCGTAAAAAGTTCTAGTTATCACTGTTAGTTTGGGCCGAGAAAGAGCTTTCTGGTGATACCAAAAACATTAGGGTTTTAATTGTCTTACTTGCCGAAAAACGTCAAAATAGATCGATTTCATGTTTTGCTGCCTAAACGTCAAAAGTTTGGCGTTTTGGCGTCATAACTTAAAGATTGTAGGTCTTACAACCTTGAAAGTTTCAGATCCAGTGCAGAATATGTAGCTCTACAATTTGGCGTTTTCAGTATGTTTATATGACTAGTAGAAGTTGAATTATTCTCATTATCATAATTATTAGGATAGTTCATATTGTAATTATTATTATTATTCTCCGGACACTAATTTGAAACAGGTTTTTCTCAGCCCCCCCTGGTCGGATTGGTCCCAAACTTTGGTGGAGGGATCTCTACCATTAGTACTTGCACCCCCCAACTTTATGGACTCGTGGCCCCTCGGGGGCCCGCGTCACGTGACCTTGAAGGGAAAAGGAACGAAACCTGTTGGGGTTATGTTTCAGCCATTAGTATAAAAGGGTGTAAAAGATGGGTTTCAGATGTCCAATTTTCGAAATTTGGATTTGGACGTCCCTAGGGGTAATTTGGGCCCCGGAAGACGAATCCGAGGTCCATTTTCGTCTAGGACCTCTCGGGACCCTTCCATGGCCCCCCTAGGGCACCCTGCCCAAGGGGTCCCCAGGGGTCAAATTTTCGAAATTGGGATTTTGACGTCCCTAGGGGTAATTTGGGCCCCGGAACACGAATCCGAGGTCCATTTTCGTCTACGACCCCTCGGGACCCTTCCATGACCCCCCTAGGGCACCCTGCCCAGGGGGTCCCCAGGGGTCAAAATTTCGAAATTGGGATTTTGACGTCCCTAGGGGTAATTTGGGCCCCGGAACACGAATCCGAGGTCCATTTTCGTCTACGACCCCTCGGGACCCTTCCATGACCCCCCTAGGGCACCCTGCCCAGGGGGTCCCCAGGGGTCAAATTTTCGAAATTGGGATTTTGACGTCCCTAGGGGTAATTTGGCCCCCTGAACCCGAATCCCGGGTCCATATTTGTCTAGAACGCTCGTGGTCCCCGCCAAGCCCCCCTCCCTAGGGTACTATGCCCCAGGGTGCCAAAGGGGTCAAATTTTCGAAATTGAGATTTTGATGTTTCTAGGAGTAATTTGAGCTTCTGAACACAAACAGAGGGTCATCTGCCTAGAATAGAGGGTCCTCTGCTTAGAATAGAGGGTCCTTTACCCACTGTCGGCAACCCGTTGATGTCAACCGACTTGTTATTATTATTATTATTATTAATATTAATATTATTGGGTTGCCGACCAATTTGCGAAGCAAAAGGCAACCCTTTTGTATCTGTCATGTCCGTTATTATTGGGTTGCCGACTAGTTGCGAAGCAACAAAAAGCAACCCTTTTGTATCTGTCATGTCCGTTATTATTATTATTATTATTAATATTAATATTACAAGACTAGTGCGTCTAGTTTAGACTAGTTTGACAACATACATAAATTTCATGGCATTGAATGTTAATGTTTTTGATTTTCAAAAAAATTTTGTTAAAAATTACATCTAAAGAGATTTGATCTAACATGGGCTGATTATAGTTAGTCACGAAGGGTCAAGTTTAAAAACGTCTAGCGGACGATAGGAATGACGTACAAACATGACACTTTCATCAATCGTCTTGATTTAAGGAGCGCTTTCAAATGAGGGGTCACATGACCTTGTCACGTGAGCATACCCTGAGATTTAAATTTCGGGGTAACTTGAAGCGCTATATAGTCATGTGACCCTTCATTTGAAAGCCCTGCTTGCCAGCAGTCCAATGATGCTGTTCGTTTGTCTGTCCGGCGTTTTAAAGGCCAGTTATGGCGCCTTAAAGGATATGAGGAAAAAGAACACATTTCGTAATTTAGTAATTACGATTTTATTATGACAAAAGTGTTCTATGGTGCGAAAACATTAAAATCGTCATAACTTTTGTTATGGGGGTCGCAGCCACTTGGGAATTTTACCATTCGATCGGTGAGACAATGCGCTTCAAAATGAGGGGTCACATGATGTGCTTACGGCAAGTTGACGTAGTACTGACCTTGGTTCCCGGACAAAAACCGCTGTAACTTGGTTTATGTTGTTTTATCAGCTATATGAATGATGAAAATATCATACGCCAGGGGTTTCTGAGATCACTGCGAAGACGAAACCTGCTTATTATCATTATCATTATTATTAGGTTAATATATATTGTAATTATTATTATTCTCCGGACACTAATTTGAAACAGGTTTTTCTCAGCCCCCCCTGGTCGGATTGGTCCCAAACTTTGGTAGAGGGATCTCTACCATTAGTACTTGCACCCCCCAACTTTATGGACTCGTGGCCCCTCGGGGGCCCGCGTCACGTGACCTTGAAGGGAAAATGAACGAAACCTGTTGGGGTTATGTTTCAGCCATTAGTATAAAAGGGTGTAAAAGATGGGTTTCAGATGTCCAATTTTCGAAATTTGGATGTGGACGTCCCTAGGGGTAATTTGGGCCCCGGAAGACGAATCCGAGGTCCATTTTCGTCTAGGACCTCTCGGGACCCTTCCATGACCCCCCTAGGGCACCCTGCCCAGGGGGTCCCCAGGGGTCAAATTTTCGAAATTGGGATTTTGACGTCCCTAGGGGTACTTTGGGCCCCGGAACACGAATCCGAGGTCCATTTTCGTCTAGGACCCCTCGGGACTCTTCCATGACCCCCCTAGGGCACGCTGCCCAGGGGGTCCCCAGGGGTCAAATTTTCGAAATTGGGATTTTGACGTCCCTAGGGGTACTTTGGGCCCCGGAACACGAATCCGAGGTCCATTTTCGTCTAGGACCCCTCGGGACTCTTCCATGACCCCCCTAGGGCACGCTGCCCAGGGGGTCCCCAGGGGTCAAATTTTCGAAATTGGGATTTTGACGTCCCTCGGGGTAATTTGGGTACCGGAACACGAATCCGAGGTCCATTTTCGTCTAGGACCCCTCGGGACTCTTCCATGACCCCCCTAGGGCACGCTGCCCAGGGGGTCCCCAGGGGTCAAATTTTCGAAATTGAGATTTTGACGTCCCTAGGGGTAATTTGGCCCCCTGAACCCGAATCCCGGGTCCATATTTGTCTAGAACTCTCGTGGTCCCCGCCAAGCCCCCCTCCCTAGGGTACCATGCCCCAGGGTGCCAAAGGGGTCAAATTTTCGAAATTGAGATTTTGATGTTTCTAGGAGTAATTTGAGCTTCTGAACACAAACAGAGGGTCATCTGCCTAGAATAGAGGGTCCTCTGCTTAGAATAGAGGGTCCTTTACCCACTGTCGGCAACCCGTTGATGTCAACCGACTTGTTATTATTATTATTATTATTATTCTCCGGACACTAATTTGAAACAGGTTTTTCTCAGCCCCCCCTGGTCGGATTGGTCCCAAACTTTGGTAGAGGGATCTCTACCATTAGTACTTGCACCCCCCAACTTTATGGACTCGTGGCCCCTCGGGGGCCCGCGTCACGTGACCTTGAAGGGAAAATGGACGAAACCTGTTGGGGTTATGTTTCAGCCATTAGTATAAAAGGGTGTAAAAGATGGGTTTCAGATGTCCAATTTTCGAAATTTGGATTTGGACGTCCCAAGGGGTAATTTGGGCCCCGGAAGACGAATCCGAGGTCCATTTTCGTCTAGGACCTCTCGGGACCCTTCCATGACCCCCCTAGGGCACCCTGCCCAGGGGGTCCCCAGGGGTCAAATTTTCGAAATTTGGATTTTGACGTCCCTAGGGGTAATTTGGGCCCCGGAACACGAATCCGAGGTCCATTTTCGTCTACGACCCCTCGGGACCCTTCCATGACCCCCCTAGGGCACCCTGCCCAGGGGGTCCCCAGGGGTCAAATTTTCGAAATTGGGATTTTGACGTCCCTAGGGGTAATTTGGGCCCCGGAACACGAATCCGAGGTCCATTTTCGTCTACGACCCCTCGGGACCCTTCCATGACCCCCCTAGGGCACCCTGCCCAGGGGGTCCCCAGGGGTCAAATTTTCGAAATTTGGATTTGGACGTCCCTAGGGGTAATTTGGGCCCCGGAACACGAATCCGAGGTCCATTTTCGTCTACGACCCCTCGGGACCCTTCCATGACCCCCCTAGGGCACCCTGCCCAGGGGGTCCCCAGGGGTCAAATTTTCGAAATTTGGATTTGGACGTCCCTAGGGGTAATTTGGGCTCCTGAACACAAACAGAGGGACCTCTACCTAGAATAGAGGGTCCTTTGCTTAGAATAGAGGGTCCTCTACCCACTGTCGGCAACCCGTTGATGTCACCCGACTTGTTTTATATGTTTCTTGCTGTAGCCTGATGTCAATCATACGATCTTCAGTTTTGCTCAAGAACCTTCCTATATGGATTGTAATCTCGACGGGCTAACGGATATAGTTGGTCTAAGCCTCAATGGCAGTCTCGTTTGTTACCATGGCAACCAGCAACGAGTTTGGACCACTGACGACGCGTTCCTCAATAAACAGATCGATTCAAACAAACAGAGCTTGGTCCTGGCTTATCTGAGCATATTACAAGAGAACATGATGCCCAATATTGTATTAAGAGTATGTTTTTCCAATACTATACTATGTACTCTTGTTAGTTTAGAGGCAAAAAGTGGGGCAAAATTTTTATGACAATGATTCATACTATCAAACATTTTATGTAGTATTGATTTATTTACCGAGTTTATTTCCGCTGTCTTTTTTGCCTCAAATAACCTCATGTAATTGTGCTGTCCAGGTATGCCAAAATCGATGCGAATCACCTGATATAAACAATAATTGTAAGACTTGTACTGAGGAACAGGTCGCAAACGGTTGTTGTAGTCAGAGAAGTTAACTAGGCAAAATTTATGTGTAGCCTGTTGCTCTACTTTACAAGTCTTACAATACTGTAACAATTGTAAGTTCAATTCGTAATTGTAAGTTCAAAATCACATAATTCGTTACGAATTTATCGTATAAATTGATTACGAATCGCCTGATTTTGTACTTACAATAATAATTGTTGGGTTGCCGACCCCCAACGAAGTAGGGGTGCAACCCATTGCTACAAATATTGTAAGACTTGTAAAGTTGAACAACAGGGATTAGTAATTGGTCATCCAAGGTCATAATTGGTTATTTAACAAGACTTGAACATGTGGCCTGAAAACGACGAGCGCATCTGCCTGCGCCAGAACAAAGGCAGGCAAGAGAAGACTTGTAACGTTGAGCAACAGGACCCTGATAATGGAGTTATTTTCAGATGGACGATATAGCCGGGGACAAGGATGTGCTAAGTCGATTTGAAGTGTGGAAATGGTCGAGTCCGGCCGAGAGCTGGGTGAAAGAGGACGAAGCCATTGACCCGATTCGCAGCTCTCTGGGCCCGAACCTGCTGCAAGTGGGATCCAGCAAACGACTCTACTTGGGACATTCCACGTTTGCTGATCTCAATGCTGATGGGCATATGGGTAGGAATTATACTGGGTCAAATTATCTGGAGGGAAGTTTTCAGCACCCCGGATCGCCGAAACATGGCCTAAATTTTGCAAAATCACCAAAAAAGTACCTTTTCTTGTCTGGATGCTTCTCTGACTGGACATGAATTGACCCTAAGGCCATGAGTCAAAACTGCAACACTGTGACACTCCTTTCAACCGCATTCTTGTATAGCACGAAGGTCAGCTCATACACAATCGTCTGTCCGCTCAGCCGGCAAAATTACGAAATAATCACGCCACCAATAGTGTAGTTAAGATCAGATTGTGGCGTGATAATTTCGTTATTTTGTTGGCTGAACGGACGTACGGCTGTAAGTATGAATCGACCCTGAAATACTCCTGGTACAACATTAGTCGAAAAGGTCTGATTCCTTGCAGATCAACTTATTCCCTACTGTGCCGACGCTGACTGTGAGGATGGCACGAATGTGGGCTTGTTTGTTGCTTCCCGAGGAATGCAGAATCGCCTGAACCTAAACCTAAGCCAGACTCTGCCGTCTGGCACAGTGCAACAGTGGACTTTTGCTATGGACAAACATGTCCGGGAGAGAATTAAACTGAGGGCCGGGGATTTTAACCTGGACGGTTTTCCGGATTTGGTGGCAATTTTAGCGCCTGTAGGCGAAGCTACAGGCGCTAGAGCTTTTGTGCTGCTGAACAAGCCTTGTCCCAGTACTTTAGACGGGGACAGACTTGGTCGTTGTTTTATGGTTAGTGTGTTTTTTACGGCTGTTTTAGTTATTTTTCCTTCTACTTCTACTTTGAAAAAAAGGATTGTTATGAAAATACTAACCGCTAGACATAAACCAACGTCAGTTACGATTTTGTCTTAAATCTTCAAGGGGCTTAATAATGCGAAAATCACATGAGCAAAATGCACATTCCCGATATTTTGTAATAATAGTTTAAGGCTTGTTTTGTTAGGCGATTTCAGACTAAAGTTATAAAAATCGGACGAAAGTGATGAAACTGTATTTGAAACGCAAATAAGGAGTTCGTTTTTTTCGATATTTTATTTCTCTTTGCTTTATTAAGTATAGCTAGGACCTTACATGTAACAACACCAAAATTTTGGGTACCCCTCCCCCCTCTGGTGGGACCCCCTCCCCTGCGTCAACTCATTTTTGACCCCCCCCCCCTCTCTCCAAAAAATGACGCAATTTTTACCTTTTTTGACCAAAAAACTACGATTTTGACAAATTTTGGCGAAAATTTTGGTAAAAGTCGCTTAAATTTCACGAAGAAATGCCGATTTCTTCAAATTTTGACCAAAATTTTACTTTCGCCGGGACCCTATTCCCTCTTTTCCCCCTGGCGGGACCCCCCCTCCCTCCCCCGGGACCGAATTTTGGGGGGATCTTCCCCCCCCAACTACATGTATGGCTAGGACTGCTGTTTGATTCATCCAACCAGTGGTGTATTCTGATGGACTGATTTTCTAAGTTTCAGTACACGACAGAACTACTTACTAAACTAACCTATAACTATTACTTAACCCTAAAACTACGGGATTAGAAGTGAGGTCTCAAATCTCGCTCTAAATTTATTTTTTATGGTTTTTAGGATCTCTGCAAAGTCCTCCTGAAGTAGTTTAGGAATAGTCTTGTCTTGTTCTTGCTAGTCGTAGCCTAGTATAGGTTCAACACAAGGAAGAGGTGAATCTGTGCATCAGCCTTTGCGCAAACATTTTCCAGGCGTGAAAAAACAAAAAAGAAAGTGTGTCTGTGTGGTTGCCTATAATTGTTTGTTTTTCTAATTTCAGGTCTCTTGGTCTCTGCCTGATCTGAGCAAATACACGCCAGCGCAGGAAGCTGGGTTTATCGATTTGGCTGACGACGGCAGTTTGGATGTTTTCATTCAACATCCCACAGAAAAGTATAATACGTTACGGTTTTTAATAACCTTTTAAGTGTTAGCTAATTACTACTTATTATATAAGTATTGTTAGAATTGAAGAGTCTGTTCTCCTATAATCATGATAAGTGCAGAGTTCAGGGCTGATTTATGCTTACAGTTGAAAATTTGCAAAAAAATCACAGACTTGTTTTATACTTTATTAGTGGCTTGAGATTTTAATAGTTTTCTCGGCTTCGCAGACGCACGAGTATCACCCCGGCTGTAAGTATGGATCCAACGTGAGGTTTCGAGATCTGATGGAATGATCTAATCTAAACTCTGACAAAAAATAGATGGGCCACTTCATTATTGTTGTGGCATGACTACTTGTTGCATTCTTGATAGTCCAAATCTTTCACTCATAGTTTTTGTTGCTATGTCACCATCATTTTCTTTAATTTTAGATCTTCCGTGGTCACCAGGGTGGTCAGTTTGCGCCACACACGAGAATCGGGGGGCGGCGGGGATTATTTCCTGAAAAGCCAAGTGTACACGGGTTCTTGTTATGGCGGCAGTTCGCAGAAGTGCCGGTCGGGCCAGGAAGCGTCGGGTATCACGCTGATCGGAGCTACCATTCGCTATTCTGGGACCAATATGGACGGAACCTGGCGTCAGGGGGTCTCCAGTCAATGGCCTGTGACCTCGGGTCGACCCCTGGAACTAGGCTTTGGCCTGTTTGGCCTAGGAGAGACTCCGAACTTTATTGAAAATCTGCAAGTCGGCGTACCTCACACACAGCCGGTTAGCCATAAGTGGCCACAGATTGTGCCCAATACCAGACTCTTCATCGTTCCCTACCCGATCCAGACGCCCCAGAATTGGGTTGCTAGACTTTTTGTCACCCCTAGTCGACTGATCTTACTCAGTTTTGCCGCTTTATCCTGTGTCTGTGGCGTGATCTTGTTTCTAATTGTGATTTTGCATATACGAGAAAAACAGGCCGATAAGCGGGAACGCTTACAAGAAGCACATAAATTCCATTTTGATGCTATGTGATTTAGAATTTTAAAATTAAAATTAACAGTTATTAATATACTTGAATTGGTGTTCTGATAGTATGTTTTAATAAAACACAGTATGACTTAGGTTGGGATTCCCAAAGGTGTTTAACTTCAGACTTAGTCTACAACGTTCTTTTCGAATGAAAATGCAAAATTTGTGTTTTTATTACGAACACGTGTTCAATTCAGACTGAGTTTAATCAGATAACCTTTTGTGAATGTCACCCATAATGAACAATTGAAAAAATTGTTGTCACTGAGTTGTTTTAGAATCCTGAACAGTTGTTTATGTTCATGTTCGTATTCGTGTTTTATTAACTGCTAAAAACCCAGTGTAAGTCTAACACGTATCACACGAATTACATGTAGAATTTTTGTTACGATGGCCTTATTTTATTCGAACATAATGTTTTAGACTGAGTCTTCGGTTAGATATTTTTTTGTGAATCTCTGCCATATTTTTTAGTACTGTGCGACATACAAAATTTTTCCCACAATGCGAGGACAGTAACTCATAAGATGCAAACTTAAGTCTGATAAAAAATACTTGCACCACTGGAGAGTCATGCCACTAAAATAAGGAAGTGGCGCATCTATTTTTTGTCAGGCTTCTCTTTGATCATTGTCACTCCATGTGGTAAACGCATCGTCTTGAAACGTCTTGGCATATCTCACGCAGATCTTCACTGGAAGAAACTTACCAATTAAGTCGGTTACCTATATTTACTATTATATATGCTGTTTTATTTAACGATCCGAATTGAAATTTAGTCCGTTAATTTGTATTATAAATTTTTCATATTTCTGGCTACTGCTGTACCTAAATGTAGGCCTAATTTTATGAGATTGCTGTTATTTGTTGTTCGAACATCGCTTTAAAAGCAAACGTCTAATAATTAAACTGTAAACGTGCCTGTAAAATTATTGTTCCGTCAAATAAAGTTTATTTTCTGTTTGCCTTTTGTTAAAACAATTTTTAGGAACACTGGCCGAATTTCGAGTCAAACAGTTAGCTATTGGCCCAGTTAATCACTATCAGTTATTCTTAGGCCTAGGCCAGACGTGACGTTTTTATGTACGGATACAATGACGAAGTATGAATCACACCACGTTACCTACTGCCTACTACCGTGGAACGCAGTCCCAGCTCAGTCTTGGTAAATGCAATCCATGGATAACAGTGTAATAATCTATTTAATACGTGTAGAATTTTTTGTTACGCTGTTCTAATTTTTACTGAGATAACGTCAGACTGGTTTTAGCGTTCGAATGCCTTTATGCATTCCACCCCTAGTGTTAGCTGTCAGGAGTCAGGACACATTAATAAATTAAGATGACGTGAATTTATTGTCCAACTTTTTATCATTTCATAACTATAGCAAGTTTGCAATTGGAAAAAGTTTCGAGTTGGTTAGTTCGGTAGTGACTTGACCTGTTGGCTCACGACGTGGCGACCCCAGTGGCTGACACGGGCACCGAGTTTTGACCGGAAACCAGGGTGGAGGGGTCTTGACCAGTGCCCTTTGACCTGACGAAAAAATCGGTGTTGACCTGATTGGAAAAATCCAGGAAGGAGATAAAAGGCAGGGCTCGGGGCGCTAGGGCCCATTCCCCGGTTACCAATTCATCCACCCCGATGGCAGCACAGTAGGGAAAATGCAGACCAAGATATTCCAGATCTTTTTCACTGGGGACTTTGATCTTTGACCCCAAAAGGGCCTGAGGGCCGGCGTCCAAGTTGACCGCGTGACCCACGATGACTATGTGACCCTCTTCCGGTGACTCATCCCTTATATGACGCGTCACCCGAGCCAGACGGCCGTAGAGGTCTCGGAGCCGCTCGCGCTCAAAACGATGACTCATGTATTCCACACTCAGGCAGGAACTGTAGCTCAGATCCACTGGGTAGTCGAGCTGAAATGAATTAAACCAATACTTGGTGAAGCACAACCGAAAAATGGAACTGTAAGACTAATAAGTCGGTAGCAGAAGCCGACATGTTAACAACAAGCACGTTTTGCGAGTAGAGTTAAATTAATTTTGGATAGAATTCGTTGCGACATGCTTACAATACTGAGGATATTCTTCGAATATAAAACGCGGCACCAAAATACTTTAAAGCGATTTGTAACTAAACATGAAAACTCTCAGCTTAGTCGGCATTGTCAGCGCTAAACTTTAACAAGCCTAATCTGCGGCAAAATCTTCAGTAAGTATTAAGAATTACGTTCAAGTAAGCTGACCAGCAGGTCAGCTAAAACCTGTTGTGCAGCAGATAATTAATTGTAAAATGTGTATGCAAAAGTTCAAAGCTTTTTTTTATCTTACAATAAGTTGTTTTTGCAAAAATCTGAAGTAGTTTTATTATCTTGCAACAAATTATGCAGAAACGAGTTGTTTTAATTAGTGAGAAGTGTATTCATTCTTCATTGACCATCAAATGACTACAGTTCGAAAGAAATGTATGTAGTATAAGATGCTACCAACAAAATTATTTGTCCAAAATGTACGTAAACCTACAAATCAAATAAAAATACACTCACTCAAACAAAAACATTGAAAATCTTTCTTAAATATAAGTTCGTTACTGAGGTAAGGTCGAGTTGAGCCGTTCGTGAGTTCGTGACTGGTCACGCTAACTATTCACCATCACTGTTTCAAGAGACACCCCTTTAGCAACATGGAATTTGTTGGTAAACGGTAAGCACCCACGGTGCTTAAACGCATGAGATTATCGACTTGAATTTAATTTTATTGTACTTAAATTGAAGCTGAAGCCCGTTTTTTATGTTCAGTCAGACTGACAATCACACATTTTACATTTTAGTTGAATCCGCTTGGCAGCAACTGTTTGTATGTGGCCGGTTAGCTCAGTCGGTAGGGTGTCCGATCCGTAAACGTAAGGTTGGTGGTTCGACTCCACTCCGGCAGCTCCTTTTTGAATATTTTTTTACCTGACATTTTGACCTGACCTGACCTTTTTTTGAATATTTTTTTACCATTTCGTTCTTGTAGCAGAATACAGTCGATTAACTTAAGGGAAGCTGCACAGAACAAAGCGACAAATACACTGTAAATCTAGGTGACACACTCACATACACATACGAGCTGATGTTAAACATGCAGACAGACGCAATTCTTGCACAGTTTAGTGTTATCCCGCCAAAATCAAAATTAAAGACCTGTTGTGCTGTGGCACAACAGGAAAAATGATGCCATATCAGGAAAACTCATATTGTACAGTTTAACTTTATAAATCGGCAGATGCAGCTACAGTCAACTAATGAGTTTTAACTTGCGTTTGCGGGTGCCGCAATATCGATTTTTTACTATATACGTATATACTATAT